>JAKSZP010002838.1:0-142249 GCA_022478985.1 Massospora cicadina | reverse complement strand
CCCTCAATTGCCAAGTCCATAGTAGCTTGAAATTGAAGATTACTGATATTAGCAGAAGGCATCTCCTGCCTATTGGAGTGTACCCATCAGGTGATACTCATTGATTCCTCAGGATAGGGGCTTTCTTCGCTAGACATATTCATTGTCATGAAAGTATGTTTTCACCAGGTAGCTTCGGAAGCAGACCAGGCAGAAAGCACCAGTATTGGAATTTCAGTAGAAATTACTAATTCATGCGCTATGAAGGCTGCAAAATTTTTAGTTCTGTGGCTCTAGCAAGGATAGAAACAAGCGCAATGAAGTTATTAGTTCCATTGCAATATTTGATTCCAATCAGAAATACAAAATTTGTTATGAATATACCAAAATTGAACTACATGAGACAAAAATGGTGGTACTTTATTAGTAAGAAATGAGGGATATTTATAGGAGTAAATTTAGTAGTTCTTCATGAGGATTTTCATGCTTTAATCGAGGTAATATCTTTCCTAATAGATGAACGATATTGCTGATTATTATTACTATACTTGTGATGGTCAGATCTGTTAAGGTTCTTATTAGATGAGATCAACCTTATTTGTGGGATGTTATGCCCCTTCATATTTTTATCCTTATCCTTCAGAGGAGGCCGATAACTCCAAAGGGTTGATCGTTGGTCTATCCAAGAATTGGATATCTCTGATGGGGTTTTCTAATCTCATTAGACCAAGACACCAAATCTCAATTTTGCTTATTTTTGGTCATCGCAGTTGAATCCCCAACAGAGCCAATGGAGTGAATTTGTTTAATGTCCTCCACAGGGACTAACAAGCCTCTTCCAATCTCCTGGTGTTTTTTTACAACTATGTCCTTTTTTGAGGTTCCCCAATACCAAGGTAATGGGCCTCTGGTAAGCTGGGTCAAGAATGCTAGGCAATACCCGAGGCTCCAAGGGACTAACACTTTAGTACTTACGAGGTGTAACAAACAGTGGTGTGGAATTTGAAGCGTGATTTTCATGTCAACCACTCGTTGTTCACCAGGATTAATCAAAACCTCATCTGCAGCATAGAAAGGGATACCTTCCCTAGCATCCACTGATTTGGGCAATTTCTTTTATGTTACGCCCATAAGTGGAATAAGGCAAAGTTATAGCTACAAAGGGGTATTTGACCAGGCAAGAGTATTTATGCTTGCTGGGTTCACTATTTGATAAGACTAATGGGACTTCATAGTTGAGTAATGAGAGGAAACCTTGCTTCATATTAATTATTCCCTAATATTCAATCATAAATTTGGGTGCCAATGAGCATATAATATGCATTGTTGTCCAAAGCCATGGCAAGGGCTGATAAAATAAGCTTCCCAATTAGAATGGGAAGGGAAGAGTATGCCCCAATAGCATGGGTATTATTGGGGCCAGAGGTTCCAAATTCTTGCGTGTACTCCAAGTCAGGCGCTAGCTTTATCTTCTTGATAAGCTTAGTGGAGATCACGTTAATTGGGGAGCCAGTGTCCAGTATGGCCAGTATTTGGACCCTTTGAATGACCAGTTCAACCTTAGTGAGCGTTCCTCCAAAGTTAGGTGACAAAGCTAAGACCTCCTTGAGCCAGAAGGTGGAGGTTAGCTTTTTAGCAGTCTCAGGGTATTTATTCATGATGGACTTTATGGGCTGAACCCGTTGAAGAGGGCAAATCAAGCCAGCTAATAATTGGTCACCCTCGCTGGAAGTGTCAATAACTTTTGGACACCCTAGAATTTGGCTGAGGTACGCTTCCTCAGGTATGGTGGTCTCGTCTACTCCTCCAGCGTTCAAATGATCAAGAACCTCTACTTCCGCAGGGGCTCTCAATATATAGTAACTGACTTCATCGTAATCCCCCTCAGATTCTTCCCCAAGAGTATACTCAACAATGGGCAAGGCCGCGATGGAGGTAGTGGAGATGGCCACAGAAGATTTGGTAGCCTTAGGGTGCGCATTTACCAGCTTAGCTGGAGGAGAAAGCACATCATCTTTGGTGCGCTTGTGCAGAAGTATGGTATTTGCTACTTTACAGGTCTCTGATTCATAAAAATGAGTGATAACTTTTTAAGTCATACTGAGGAAGCAGGTTTCGCAGGGAGGATAGGCACAGATGGACTCTCTCACAACTGTTCAACAGGCGGTAGCTCCTCAATGGTGAGGGCTGGAGGTTTCACCTCAGCTTCTTTGAGAGTTGCACATGAATGGAAATCGGCAACATCTACTAAAGCCTCCTTTAGATCACGTATACTTTTGAAATGGCGTTTCACTAATGTGATATGCCTGGCTAGAGAGGGCTGAGAAGATAATCCAGTTAACAGGGCAGCGATAGCATCATCAAGTGTGAGGTTGATAACCTTTGCGCAGCGTGGAAAATTCGTTCAGTAAAGGCAATAACGGTTCACCCTCATGCATGCTAAGGCGCATAAAGGCCTATTTTTCACTGTGTAGACTCTGCTTTGATCTGAATTCAGCCAAAAGAGCCTCCTTCACCTCTGCCCAAGTGAGCAAAGGGTCCAGTTAAGGAACTATCATCTCTTGTGTTAGGAGGCTTAAACATGGAAGTATGTATTGAACTTTTTGCTTATCAGTTGTGCCATGCATGGCAGCATCATAAACATACAAAAAAGTAACAATGCTTCCTTCACCAGGGGTGAACTTTTCCTTAAGGGGGAGTTTATAAGGGCGCTGCTCAATCTCCTTAAAGCAGGATAAAACTCTTGCTAGTTGCCTTTCAAGAGCAACTATTTTTGGTGTACAGTTGTCCCCTGTGGTGAGCACCATTTTGTAGGAATCCAGCCTGTTTGTGCTCGCTGGCGCTTATGCCGTTGAATCCTAAAAAGTTTTAATAAAATTTTAATAAATATGCACTACTAAAAAACTTGGGTTTTAAGTGTTTTTATTAGTAGCGAGGGGTAAGATAGGAAAAATGATATCCTCAATATCTGACTGATCTGTATTTAAACAGTATCAAAGGTCATAGGGAATTTACTAGTAAGTTCAGTATGGCTTGTTACCATCCAAATAAAGAAATATGATAAAGCAGCCTATCAAGGCTTGGAATACTTGCTTCATTTTGGCTGAATGATAGCAGGGGAATTACTATTGGCTAAAACGTACCCATGAGGTAACAATTTTATAAACTATAGTCAATCCCCATTTGCAAACTATTCTGCGCCTTGGTGGACCCCTGTCATTCCTATAAAAGGGGGTGGTCCCTTCTTAGGTGCTTTGAAGGACCTGGTTGAGGCTGGGGGAGTACTTCCTGATAGATGCCCCACAGTCCATCATGTGGTCAGAGTAATATGACTGTTTGATTTATGGTTTCTGCCCAATTATTATGCAAAATCGTGTTACCCCAATTTGCAAGGTTCCACCGAAGATTGACCAGGGTCTTTTGGTCAATTATATCATTATTATTAAAATTTCATTCATTGCAAACTTGTAAATGGATGACATTTCCCCATTTTGGCTGATTTCAACTCAGGACTTTCTTCTTTTGCAACTGAGAGGGCAAAAGTCCAACAGAAATCATCTTTAAAAGACCTGACCACAAATCATCCAGCTTGTTTCTTCTTCCAAAAGCATGGATGTCTCAATAGGCTACCCTATCCCCCACATGGTACTCTTGTATTGCTGGTCAGTTCTTGTCGTGCATCATCATTACTTTAATCCTTTTCTTCAAGGTGATCAAATGCTTGCAATTGCAGTTTAATTATAATACTTTCCAGCTTTTCAGGTATTGATTGGTACTCATCCCCCTGATGCTGGTTCTATGGCATAAAACAAAATTGGCAGTAATGCTGTCCTTCATACATATAATAGTTCAACTGACGTTTCACCAGTTACCCTTAGATGACTGATTTTGTAGGTAAAGGTAACTGAACTTAGATAAGTTCCTTGAGCGGAAGTTTTGTTGTGACCAATTTTCTTAGCATTGCGGCTAGTTTTCTGTTGACTCATTCCACCATTTTATTTGTCTCTGGCCAATATGAAACGAAATCGCTCCTCTGATTCCCATCAGTTTGTTTAGCCTTGGGATCACATAGATGGTAAAATTGGTTCTGGTTTTACTCAATAAAACTTGCGGACTTCCATGACAGTACACCACTTGGTCCAGGATGATTCTCGCCATGCTTGTAGCATCAACTTTGCTCAAGGCTTTTGTTTCTACCCATCTAAGCAGATGGTTTATTGCCACTATGATGCATTTTGCTCCTCAACTAATGACACTCAGGGGCCCCATCACATCTAATGACACCATGTGCCAAGTGAACCCAGAGCATACTAAACAGTATACTGTTATATTCTTATGTGGCTTGTGGAGTTGGCATTATACGCAACAGGCCAGATAGTCGGTGACATCATAGATGATCAATTTCCAGTAATAATACCAGCAAATTTGTTCCATGTTTTTCTTAGGCTACCATGACTGATAACTTTGTGTTCAGCTTAAATAGTTTACACTTTTTCTGATGGCTTTAGAATTATAATCATCTTCTGTCAATCATTTTTAATAATTGCCCATTTCTCATCTCTTGCTTTTTTTCCATCACATTCTTTAGCGTACCTTGAATTTCTCTAAGTTCATCACCAATATTGCTTCAATCATCCTCTAGAATAACTCATCTGATTAAAGATAGACAACTTGGACAGCAGGCAAACTTGATAATTCTTTCACACGTCGATGTGATGATCTTGCCTTTTGTAATATCTCAAATTTGTAGGCTTGTAATTTAAAGCCCAATGGGCCAGTCGCCCCTCTGGTTCCTTCAGGTTATGGAGCCAGCGTAGAGATGAGTGGTTAGTCACCACTTTAAATGTGTTCCATGAAATAGATTCAGAATTTCTTGCATGCATAGATCACTGTGAGGCATTTGCTCTCTGTCACAGTGTAATTTCTTTCCGCTGGCGTTAGTATTCTGCTCACATAGGCCAGCAGATGTTTTTCCCTGTCATCATCCACTTAACTCAATAAGGCACAAATAGCCGTCAATAAAGCATCTGTCTGGATGATTAATTACTGATTAAGTTTGAGTATTTAAGACGGTATTGGTCATCAATATTAGCTAACTCATTGAACAATTCTTGGGCCTCATCGTTCCACATGAATCCTTTTATTGGATCATTTAATAAGTGGAAAATGGCTCAGCAATTCTTACAAAATCGTTTATGAATCAGCAATAGTAGCTTACCATTGTAAGAAATACTGGCATATCCTGAATGCTCTTAAGGATTGACATCCAATTTATAGCTGTAGTCTTCTGCGGCTGGGGTTGCAGATTGCTGGAGTTTATCACAAACCCCAAGTACTCAAGCTCTTTATAGAAGAAATTATATTTCTTTAGCTTGATCTTTAAGTTTGACGATGCCAGGCGCTTAAACACTTATTTTAAACTCCAAATGGTCCGTGAAGGTCATGATGAATATTGATATTATAAAGTATAATAAAACGCAGGATAACTCTAAAGCACTGAGTATAAAGTCCATTGCTCTCTGGAATGTCTCTGGCACGTTACACAGTTCCTAGCTCATTCTGGTCAGCTGGTATGGTCCCTGTGCAGTAATTATCCCACAATTTTTTAAGTCTTCTTTGGCAAATTGATTTGCCAATATCCCAAAATCAAGTCCATCATAAAAATTATTTGACATCCCCTAGGAGATTGAGCACATTATCAACCCCCAGCAGTGAAAAATAATCCTTCTTAGTGATATTATTTAATCAGCAAAAACTGATCATCACTCAATTTGATCCATCCTTCTTTTTCACAATTAGGATCAGACTCTTTATGGATTTGATGACAGAATAAGGAGCCCATGTTCTACTAGCTTGCTGATTTCTTTGCTGACCATGGCTTCAGCAGCCAAAGGCTGGAGGATTATTCTCATTCTTTAACGCAGATATTCCCCGGTGTTAACCTTATAAATCACGTTTTTTAGGCATCCCAGGTCATTGTCACTTTGGGAAATATCACTTATATCTCTCAATTAATTGGAACACATCTTATTGCTACTTCTCTGATAATTTAGCCAGCTGCTCTTTATTGGCCAAATTGTTGATACTTTTGGCAGCATCTTCCAGTAATCCCATTTCAGTTAATGTTCTAAAGTCATGTAATTTACTTATTTCCGCATTTATGATTAAATGCAAAAATGCAATGAAATGATTTTTCTTTATCTTCATCATCTTTTCTCCTAGATTGGCCAGTAAGACACTTATTTCTCCATGGCCCAGCATAATAATCCCAGCACTACCCATAGCTCAATCCTCGCTTTACTCCATGGGTTGATGACCTCAATAAAATTGCTCCAGAATTCAAAGCTAGCCCTGTGTTGGATTTTAGGCTGTTTTTGTGCTCAATGGTGCGTTTTGCACATAGATTCCAACAATAATGTGCAGGAGAAGTTGGTTCTCTACTGCGGGATAAATAACAGGGGTTTTCAACCACTCTATGATAAAAAATAATTAAACTTCAACTAATATAAAATATTGATTTATATAGGTTTTTATTAGTTGCGATCATGGGGTCAAGAAGCAAACCCTCTTCATATATTGACGCTTAGTATTTAAACTTACTGGATCTTGTAGTGAGTTGTGGCACGAGGTTCAGATTATATTAGTAATGTCTGAATTAGGTAATATTAGGGTTTGGCCTAACAAAGCTCAAAACTTGCATCTCTTGGATGACACAGCCAATGAAAGGTTGGTTGTAGGTATGATATATCCATGAGTCAACACTTTTTATATATTTAAGCCAAAACACTGGAAGGGAAAATATTTACACCTGTTGAGACCCCCCAGGATATAAAAGGGGGTGGTCGTGGAATAGGTGGTTGAACTACATTAGAAGGGGAACGGAGAGGACCCTCAGAACCAATCCCCCAGTTCTGATACAGGTTCAGATTAACCCTGCTACTAGCCATATGGAAATTCAGTTAAGGAGAGGGGGAAAGTGTATTGCCCAATTAGCAGAGTTTCACCAATAATTAACCAGGATTTTTGGCCAATATTTCTTAGATCAAAACCTAAAACACTCTTATTGCAGTATCAGACTTGTAATTGTCTGACACCCTGTTTTAACAATTATCTTCATTTCCGGTGGAATGGTATTTGTTGCTTTGTTCCTCAAGGATATCACGGTTTTCCAGGATCTCCTTTGGCATTTCCCTGAATTTTCGTTCAACCAACTTGTACTGGATGGGAATGATGCCATCATTGTATATTAAGTTTTTAAAGTTGGTATTCTTTGTCAGCGGCGGTTCTACTTTCAGCTGGTATAACAAGTGAAGCGTTTGCCCCAAAATGGTCATAATATTCTCCTAAAAATCACAATTCACACCATACTTTCTCAAGAATTCCGTCTCTATAAGTATGTTGTAATTTTGATTAGCCAACACTATGGTGATAGCTGATACCACAAGCAATCCAAACCAAAGTGGCAGTGCACTTTAGGCTCCACATGATATGGTAATAACTGATTCAGCTGTTCTATAACACTTCCAGTGCTATAGATCTGGCGAAATCTTCATTCATTTCACCATTTTGTTGAAATGATATTGATGGATGCTCCACTGTCAAATATCACTCATACTCACTAAAATTTAATATGATTACCACATAGGTACACTCAGAGTAATTTACATAAGGTATTTAATGAGTGAATAGTGGCATTTGTTGCCAAATTGATTGTATATATCAATTGTATAAAATCAGGAAAAGATTCCTTAATTGCGCTAATGGGGAGAGATACGTTTACCTCATCTAGTCTCGTTTTGAGCAATACTTCTGTGCTTTTTGGTAGATCTGATCTTGTCTGCTAGCTGACGAGCATATGGCCAAGCTACTTCTTTCACGATTTTTTGAAGATAATCTCCTTTTCTTTGGCTCAGGTAATGGCTTTCACGTTCAAATCAACAACTTGATATAGCAGGTCAGGTGTTCCATCATCTACAAATAGACTGGAAATATCTATGTTGTCATTTAATATTAGAGGAACATGTTTGACTTCAGTGTCAGATTGTTCATTGTTTAGACCGCAGGTTCTTTTACCAACTCTTGACTGAAATCCTCTAATTTTGCCTGGACTAGAGTAACTTGCTCCTTGGGTTTCTTGATCCAACATCAAGTGGCGAAATGTCCAGGTTTCCCAAATAGTGGCAGTGGATCTGCATTTTGTCTGCTCATTTTTTTCCTTCAGGCTTGTTTCCCGTCAGGACTCATTTCTGTTGCTCTTTGATAGACTTGGAGAATTTCACTATATTCTGGTTATTAACAGTAATATCCTTAAAAGTTTGATTGTTATTTGAAGGTAGCTCCTAACAGCTTTAGATGATCCACCATCTGAGATGTGGACATCTGTGTCACTAGCGTTGAAGACCTTGTATGATGAAAATCATGATAGGGCTGAAGCACCGCTTAGATCACAATTCATGAATTGAAATCCTATAGCACTTTCACACCATCCATGATTTGTTTTCTAGTAAAGTTTAGTTGGTGAAAGCTGCTAGAGTCTCATTTTTTTGGAATTGAATGCCAATAAATTCCTGCTTGCAATTATACATCTACATAAGGCTCCCAAAGTCTAAAATAATGGCTTCCTTGGCCTCATTATAAGTTCAATTGTCCCCATTCAGATGGAGAAACACCATATTCTGACAATCAGTGTTTAGGCAGTTCATTATAGTCACTGCCTTTTGTCAGTCACTAAATCTGAACATCATCATTTCAAATAGTCAAAAAATGCAGGGGCGTTGTCCTGGTGAAAGGTGGGTAATTTGGTGTACTCCAAAAAACATCTGTGGCTCCACTGGCAGGAGATTCCTGCCCAATGACTTGATTAATTCTTAGGAGTAACTTTGGGAGTCATTTCCAAAATTGCTCCGAATGACCCAAGCATATTTCTGGGTGGTTGAATCTTATTGTCTAAAGTTTCATATGTGTTATTGTTGGCTTCTTCCGCCTCCATTTGCAAAAAATCACAATGTGATTCTCCAGTTCCTCTATGCAATTCAAGAGGTGCGCCATATCTTTATTAATCCGGTGTAAACATTCTCTATCTGCTTCTCACTCAGTTTTCTGGAAATAATACTTCTTTAATTAATTCACCCTCCTTGCGCTTCTAGGGATGTGACCTTTCCATAGAGGTCATTATTTATTTTTAAACTTGCTCAACCTCTTCCTCAGCTTTGTCACTCATTCCTCAGCTGTAGTGAAATTGGCCTGTGACTTAAGTTGAACGTGTTCATATTTATAGATTTAAGTTCTGTCTAAATCTTTTACAGTTTGTTCTTGTAAGACATAGCTGATATGGCATTCTTATTAAGTTTGGATTAAAACTTAACTACCTGTAGTGAGCACCAAATGTTAGAATTTTGGAGCTGTTTAAATTTTAGGATATTAGCTCACTTAAGCTCCCTTGATTAACTGCACAGGTTCTTTGTATGTGCGATATATAAATTGTTGTTGTTTAAATGAATAGGGTAGTAATAGTATGAATGCTATTAATCTAGTTGATCTTGTTTTTAGGCAAGATGATTGTTAAGCCCAACTTTAAACTGGTGCTTGTCCTAATCTTTAAATCTCTAGAATATTGATAGGGACTTCTTCCCTCTTCTGATAGAACTTAACTTAGGATTAGGTTCAGTGGTTCTTCTTCTTTCTTGTCACGCAGAGTCTGTGGATATATCAATAAAATACACAAAGTTTCTTTTATCCTTTATAGTCTAGTTTCAATAGCAAAACACCCTAAATTTCTAATTATGTAAATATCTTTATCTGTAACTATCTGCTTCATTTAGATAATTGTAAGGGAATTTATAAGGGGAATTTGGTGCCTACTCTTCTGTTGGCTCCTCAATTGGAAAAGCAGGCTCTGGTAATAGCTTATCCTCCAAGGTCGCTCCAAACAATAATCCTCCTTATCAGTTTAGTTATGTTCCTCCACCAACTATCAATGTGACCTCTTTCTGGGTTGAAATGAAGAACATTTCCCAACGCCTTCACTCAACCCCAGCGTGGCACCCTTTTTAGGTTAACAACCCACTTAGGTAATAGGACTTTTACCCATAAATAGGAGGTTGTGATCCTCAAAAGATTAACTTACAAGTTGCTTATCTCATGTGGCATCACTCACCTAACAACTAATAAAACCTTTAGTTAATCTGCAACAAAACCTGATCGAATACTAAAATTTATTTAGGTTCTCAATATTTACAACTGTCAACCTCATCACTTGTTTATTGTCAGAGATCATCCCTGTCAGGAAAAGTGGAGTGCAGGAGGTCGCTGAAGGGAAAGATCCATGCCAAAGTTGTGACAACAAGGCCAAGTGACCCAACAAAATGAAGAAACGTTCTAAACGATCTGTATTATGTTTCCATATAATTTGTAGAGTAAAACGCACACCAAACTGGCCAAAACTATCAGGGACAAGAAGCCCTGGAAGCTAGGAAAGGTGGCGAAAATCTAGGACAAAGGGCGGTGAAATAGGAAGCGTTGGAGCTGATGGAAGGCTGCAGAGTGGGTGGAGTGCTCGCATACAGCTGTAGAGGTAAACTAGAGTGGAAAATGGACTCTGGCCATTGCAGATCTTATGAGAGGTGTATTTTTGTTGAAAATAACCAAAAAAGCAGAAAACTTGCCCAAAAAAATTCTTAAACTCTATTAGATTGATATGAGTATCTTAGAAAAGCAAAGCCTTTCTCAGCTTGGGACTTAATTTAAAGGAGAATAATTCATGAAGGTTCCAAATGGTTACTAAAATTCTGATCCAAGCCGTAAACTTTTCATTTTTCAATGAAATCGAAATTTTACAAATTTGGCCAAATTTTGTAACCTCATATTGTATAATTTTCGGATTTTTGGGCCAATTCCCGCCAGATTTTTCGCCTCAGATGGTCCATAATTCTCAGCCCTGGCTGGAAAAGCCAGAACCCATTTTCTGAAAATGACCTTAGAGAGGTCATCAGTGACTCTTGGGGGTTCTGATCTTTGCTCCAAGGGCTTGTTGGACCTGTCTTTGGAGGGGCAGTTAATACTAGCAAATATGTCACTAGCTGTGACATCACCCACCGCTCTTGGACAGGATTCTACACCACCTGAGGGGACATTGGCAAGGCAAAGTTCTTCTGGGGAGTAGGTAGCTTCATGGCAGCTAAGGAGGCTTAGGTGGTGGACCTGCAGCATCTGGGAATCTAGAGAGGAAGTACAAATTAGGTCCTGAAAATTGGTCATGTCCCTATAGGATGCCTAGCTGTTCTCCATCTCATCATATCCTTTACAGGACACCAAGTATTGCAGGCGGCCTTGGGATAGGTGAGAAGCAAGAATGGCGTTGATCTCATATTGGGGTTCATCATCCACTATGATGGGATCTGGGATAGGAGGCATGGGACCATTGAAGGGGGTCAGGAGGCACTCATTTAAGGTGCTGAACACTTTGATTGAGGGGGATGTCAGAATTTTAACCAGATGAATCCTTCCGATAGTATCTAAAGTAGGGGTTTTGGTTAGTTGGGTGTTATTGCCAGCTAATTGCCTAGTTCGATACTATTTAATGATATAAAAAAAAATTAATTGTTTTAGGGTCAGCGGATTCACAGTTTGGCGCTACTATCAAATCATGACTGTGGGAAATTCCGGTGGAACGCTGCTGTATTCAGTTACCAGCTTCTAACAATGATTTTGCTAACTATAGTTTGAGTTGGCGAAATCTTATCCCTGCGCCAATTGCCATAAGAAATGAATGTGGGATTTTCTGGCGGAAAGTCGATATATTTGTTATCAATCATTTAGGAAATTGCAACTAATTCAGAGCACTGGCGACTCATGCTGAGGATGCTTGAAGTACTATTTATTTATGAATTTATATATGATTGACCAGCGACTTATGCTGAGGATGGATTGACCTAATATTAATAATTTGGTGATCAGTTGAGAAGATCTGAAGAGGGAATTGCTATGAGTATGTTTGAATAAAGTTTATGATTTGATAGAGAGTTTGGGATCAAGAGGCCAATGGGATTTCCAGCAGATGATTGGCCAAAGAGCACTTGGGCGCAGTAGCCCTGAAAAGAGGTATAAATAGTCATTCATTCCCTCCTAATAAACATCTCCTGTTACCTAGTCTACCTTTTGTTATAAGTTTATAATTTATTTCGTTAGTTAGGGTTTAGGTTAGGGGATCCCTGAAATGGCGCAGGTGACATGCCAAGGGGTTAGCCGGTGCTGCTGTCCTTAATGCCAATGAAGGTGAAAAAGCAAAGGGCCACCAGTCTTCATACTGGTTGACCTGGCACACTAGCGGAGCTCAAAGTTGATTTTGTGACAGGGGGTAGGTCAAACTGGTAAGCTGATGGGCCAACTTTCTTGAGTATCTTGAAGGGTCCAACACGCTTGGGACCTAACTTGTAGCAGGGTTACTTCAAGTGGAGGTTCTTGGTGTTGACTATGACCAAGTCGCCAGGCTTGTACTCAGGTCCTTCATGGTGCTCTCAATCAGCATATGCTTTGTAAATCCTTACAGCGTCCATAAGATGGTCTTTCACTTACTGATGCATGTCTATGAGCTCCTTAGCGCGCTCATTGGCAGTAACAACGGTGGACTCAAACCACATATTTAGGTTTGAAACTTGGGTTGTAACCATAGTTTGCAAAAAAGTTGGAAGTGCCTGTAGAGGTATGGGTAAGATTATTATAGGTGGATTGCGCCAGTGGGAGGTTGGAGGACCAATTATTATGTTCACCATCAGAATAACTACACAAGAATTGCTCCAAACCTTGGTTCACCCTCTACATCTGTTCATCTTACTGGGGGTGAAAGTCTGTGGAGTGGCAGGGGTGGATGCCGAGGATGGAAAGATGTTAATTTCTTGGCGTCTGGGTCCGCTGTCACCGAGTTGGATTTGCACAGGGTATAGCCACTGAGCAACCCAATTGAACAATATGAGGATCACTGATTCTTATAATAAAACTAAATAAAATATATATGGAGCTATTGCCCCTTATTTCTTCCTTTATTTTTAGATATCTCGCAGACTTCTTCTTCCTTTATTCTGCCATTCTTTCTTCTTCCTTGTAAAAGACTATCCCCTTTTAATCTTCCATCAGGCTCTTTATACCTCAATTCCCCAGCTGGATGCATCCTCAGCTTGGTATCTTCTATTCTTCTTCCTTTTTTGAGTTGCTCTTGTTCATATCAAATCTTGGCGTGATTCCTCTCAATTTGTCAAATGTTCTCATTTTGCTTGTTTATAATTTGTGTATCCCTTTTTCATAAATCTCAAGACTCATCTCAATTCCCCAGTGATCTGCCAATATGGGTAGCATATCATCCAGTCATATCAACTTCCTGACATTACCCCCCTTTGACTGGATGATAGGATCATACTGTTTGTACGCTCTAAGGAACTTAGCATGGACTTGGTTGATAATATGACCCCCAGCAGGTTCCTTGATTGTGTAGACATCCATACCAGTCTTCTCAATAATCTCAAATGGGCTGACCCAAATGTCAGAGAGCTTATTCTTTCATCCAAATCCATGCTGGTTGTGGAATAACACATAATCCCCTTCAGCAAACAATGGAAGTCTGCTCTGGCGCTTCTGGTCAGCCGCCTGGTCACAAATTTTCTTAGCCAAACTGGTGGAGTAGGCTTCAGTTTGCAACTTGATCAATGTATCCATGAGTTGCCTCAGATATTGCTGAGGATTCACACCACCAGTGTCCTCTACACACGAATATAGCAAGCAGGCAGAGCTGGATGTCACCATACAGCAGTTGAAAGGGACTCTTACCAGTGGCAGAATGATAGCTGATATTATAAGCAAACACAGTGGTAGGTAGAAGAGCACTCCATTCTGAGGGCCAGTCCATTATCAATTTGTGGAGTATGTTTACTAGGGTTCCGTTAACTCGCTCCACCATCCCATTTGATTCTGGATGATAGGGGGTGGTCAAAACCCCACAAATTGCCATCAACTCATTTAACTTTGGCAGGATATGTGAAGTAAAGTTGGTTCCTGTTGTCCATCAGGATGAACTGCGGGCAGCCATGCCACTGTATAACACATTCTATAATAAACTTGGCAGTGGTGACCGCTCCCAAGTCGCTAATAGCCCTGGCCTCCACCCATCAGGTCAAATGATTGATGGTGACAATTATATACTTGGATCAATTGGCACTAGTCGCAGAGGTCCCACTACATCAATGGAAATGGTGTGCCATGCAAACCGGGGCTTCACTAATTGATAGGTGGTTTTCTTATGGAAAAGTTTTTCAACTTGACACTGATGGCAACAGCTAATAGTTTCCAGTACATCATAATTCATGCTTTCCCAGAAGTATTGGGGTCACAAAAACTTCCAGCGTCTTCCACAAACCACCATGGCCTACAGCCCGATGAGCATCCATAATTATTGAGGGTCTATTTGAAGGCTTAGGAAAATTCAGCATCAAGTCTCCAATCCACTTGTATAATTCTCCCCCTTGAACGAAGGTACCCTCCCTGAGTCCATCTAACACCTTGATCACTTGCAGCAGCTCATCCTGGTATTTGTTCACCATCATTTTTTCATACATTATATCAGCCAGATCTGCTGTGATAGCAACCGTGGGCAATTGAGACAGACAATCCGCGTTTTGATGTTTTGCCCCAAGTCAATGTAAGATCTCAAAATCGTAAGCTTGCAGCTTCAGAGCCCAACGTGCAAGCCATCCTTCCAGTTCACGCAGATTCTGTAGCCAGCGCAAGGAAGCGTGATCCGTCACTACTTGAAATCTTACCCCATGCAAATATACCTGAAATTGTTTGTAAGCATAGATCACAGCTAAACACTCACACTCAGTTATGGTGTAGTTTTTGTTCATGACAATTCAAGCTCTGACTACAGAAGGTGACAGGATGTTCCACACCGTCATCATCCTTCTGGGATAATACTGCCCCAATATCAGCTAAGGATGCGTCCATTTGTACTATGAATGGCTTATCAAAGTTGGGGTATTGCAATATGGGTGCACTTGCTAATGCAGTATGCAATACATCAAAAGCATTCTGGCATCATTCTGTCCAATCAAAAGGAGCGTTTTTCTTTAATAGCTCGAAAAGTGGTGCCCTGATACAACTGAAATTGGGAATGAACCGTTGATAATACCCAACCATTCCTAGAAACACCTGAATGTCCCACTTATTTTCTGGCCGAGTCATCTTGCCTATCACTTCCACTTTAGCTGGCTGCAATTTAAGCCCATTTAAATCCACAACAAAACCGAGGTATTCCAATTGCTCTTTAAAGAAATGGCACTTCTGAGGCTTAATTTTGATATTAGCGGCAGCAAGGCGCTGAAACACTTGCTACAAGTGGGCCAGATGCTCTGTGAACGTTCACAAAAACACATTGATGTCAAGGTAAACTAAGATGCAGAACAGCTTTAAATCACCTAAAATCATATCCATGGCACGCTGGAATGTAGCTGGAGCATTACACAATCCTTGCGGCATGCGCGTTGGATGGAACAATCCTCTTGAGGTGATGATTGCACATTTCTCCCATTCCATTGGTGGCAATTCGATCTGCCAGTACCCCAAGATCAGATCCATGGCAGAAAAATAGTTTGCCCCACCCAATTGGTCTAAAGCATCATCAATTCATGGAAGAGGGTAAGAATCCTTCTTCATGATGTTATTGAGTTTATGATAGTCAATAACCACCCGATTTGAGCCATCCTTCTTCTTTACAATATGCACAGGTAATGCCCAGGGACTGTTTGATGGCTCTAGCATCCCTTGCTTAATAAGCTTGTCCACTTTGTTGGAGACAACCTCTTCCACTGCTCTAGAACGTCTAATAGGACACAAACGAATGGGAGGGTGATCCCCCGTATCAATCTGATGTACCACTCCTTGAGTGCACCCCAAGTCATGATCGTTATTTGCAAAAATATCCATATACTTTTCAAATAATGCCATAGCCTTATCTTGCTGATCCACTGATAGTCCCCTGAGCGCTTCTTGTGGAACTACATTCAGTACATCAAACGAGGCGCAAGCTAGTAGTCCAAGATTTTCCCATGAGCCAAAGTCATAAATATGTCAAACTTCCTCAATAGGGACAAAGTTTAGGTAAGCCACCACTTGGTGCCACCTAATCGTTATTGTCTCCTTCTGTAGGTTCATGAGCAGTACCTTCACCTCCCATTCCCAGGAAACAATAGCCCCAGAGCCACATGTGGTTCAAGCCGCGAGTGCTGATGAGGCGCCAGGATTTCTCCATACAGTCCCTTAGGGACTTCAATTCTGAGCCCAGTCCCTATTATGCCCTGGTTTCTAGATGGTAAGTTTAAAGGGCGCGTTGCTTGAAGCGGGATTCCTTTATACTCATATATCTGGTTGGGGAGTATCTTAGTCCGCTGACTCAGTTGCTGATAGTGAACAGGGATCACTCCATCACTGTATGCTAGATTGACTTGACCAGAGTGGACTGGATCCGTTGGGATTCCACAGAGAGAAAAAATATACTGGAATCTGTTGGCTGAGCATAATAAGGGTTTTGTCCATCATATCTATCACAACGCCAAATTTCCTTGTGAAAGCCACACCGATTAATATATCATAGTGGTTATTTGGCAAGACCACCGCCGGAGCAGACACCTGGACTGACCTGAATCATAGGGGCAACGCTTTTTGCTTTTTCTGACACAGTGCTATGCGTTCCTGCCATCCCATATACTACTCGATGGTCCACATCTGGTTTCAACATAAGTTTAGCCACTAACTGGGTGGATACTATGTTCACAGGCGCTCCCGTGTCTATGATCACGCGAATTTTTGTGTTTTGAATGAATATGTCGCAATAAGTACATTCCAAGTAAGAGGAATCATCAGAGTTTATTACTTGTACGTTTAGAGCCTTGTGTTACTTAAAAAGGAAGAAATACCCTTGCCGACCTGAGGATACTCACTAGTGATTTTTTCCACTGGAATAGCTATGTAAACCCTATTAAGGAGTAACGTTTAGCAAAGAATCCGCATTGCTAGTTCCAGTATGTTCCAGTATTTGCCATGCATATGGTTTCTGCACATCTTGGCGGAGCTCAGCCCAATTGGATGAACTCTTACTCTCAGAAGCAGAAGCAGGGGTATCCATCAAAAGCTGCTGGTATAACAAATTGTCCAATTGAGGTTTGATTTCTACTTGTAAAGTTATTTGGCAGGTATTAGGGACAAGTGAATTGGGCTTAGTGGAGGTAGAGCGTCCCATCTCTACTCCACTCAAGCTTTTCCCTGCTTGGTTTTCATAGTTGGCATTGCATAAACTTGTGGTTTTCTAGGGCAATTGGCTGCATAATGCCCTCTTTGTCCACACTGGAAGCAAGTGTTCATAAAAGGTGCACATATATATTTGGGCTGGAAGGACCAGGTCAAGAATTGCCGGTAAGGTTCCATGGTCGCGGTTGAACTGGTGAAGCGTACATGGGATGGAAAGGGTCTGCTGACTCATATGAGCGACAATTATGTTCCAGCAGCTGATAACCCAGTCGCTGTGCCCAATATTCAGAAAAGGATGGAGCGGGGGCAACGGAGGGTTTTTGGGCTACATTGGGGGCGCCGTTCATGGCAGAGAGTTGACGTAAGGCATTCACAATTTGAATGAGACCAGTATCCCCCTCCAACACATGGGACATAGCATTATATATTTCCCAATATGGTTTGACCACCTCCAATATTGCTATTCCTACATCCTCAGTGGTTAAAATATTAGCCCCAAGTAAAACGTGAGCTTCCACCAAAAACTGCTCGGCGAATTCTGACAAGGTCTCATTTTGGTTAAACTGTATAGTCATAAATTTGGCTTTCCATTGAGACATCTTGTTAATGCCTCCAAATAGCCAAGTAAACTATTGCTTTTACTTGTGCATAAGACACTGAGCTATTTGGAAGATAGCAGGTCACTTGGTCAGCGCTTTCCACATCTAAAGTGAACAGCAACAACTTCACTTTTTGCTGATCATAGTCCCTTCCACAGCGAATTTGAAGCGTTTAAAATACCCGTGTAGGTTTCCATTATGACTGAGAGGGGGTAACTTTTCAATATGGACGAATTCACTCGGCTCTTGGGTTCTGCTGCAAGGTGCAGGTGAACTGGATTTGGAGCGACTATGGTAACCATCATTTGGTGTGTTATTATGCCGCCATATGGATGAGCTTGAACTCATCAAAGTGGAATCAGAAGAAGTGTCATCACGTGGGGGGTCCATCATACCGCCTGATGGATACTTGTTTGCTGATCCATAACATTCTTCCCTCGAGTAGCCACTAACTGTCCTATTTCCCCCAGCTCTGGTATGCTCCATGAACTGTTCACTAATCAGCTGTTCCATTTTGACTGAAGCACATCTACACCATCCATCCTGCCATTCTTGTTGCAGCGTGTTATATTGCCATTGCAATTCTCAGCATAATTCTTTTTCCTCATTCAGTGTTTGTTCCATAGTTTGTAATCATGAAAAAACTTCCTTGATTCTATTCTGCAGGCAGGTTTGTTATTGTCTTGCATTTTCCACTTGCTGGTTGGCGTTGTTTATTTGGTTAACAAGAAAAGATCATTCCCGCGCCAATTCCTCATTGGCCCATCAAAGAGTATCAATGCAGTCTTGCATGTCCATATACTCACTTGTCTCACTGATAGGGAGAGGGGAGGCTCATTAGCATTTTGCCTGACTAATGACTTCCAGTTGTGTAACTCGATGAATGAGTTGGAGATACTCAGTGGACATTGACCTAAGAATAAGCGCGTTATCAGACGTTTGCTGGGTATCTCATTTGACATGGAGTTGATCTAATTCTGTCAATAGAGAGCTGACTTGGGCCACCAATTGCAGTTCCATCAGGGTCATTCTTTCCTTGAGCTGAGCAATCATGGCTTCAAGAGCTTCCGCCCATTCAGCAAGCTCCATCATACAGCGCTCAGTAAAATTCCCCAAGGTTTTCACATCCTGAATCCACTCTGTGGATAGGCCATGCTGTTCCAGTAGTTCTCTTATTACTCGAGGTAATTCTGGGCTTAATTGTGGTACTAGAAGGTCCAATTGATGGCGAACATCCCCGACACAATGATCCATCTGTGCCAGCACCCTTGTATTTCCAAGAACAAACGATTAAGGTGGTCCAGCAGGAGGCGAGTATCATGCTGTTGTGCTTGAGCAAACCGCAACACATCTCCAATTTCAATGTTATGGTGAGCCAGGACACGTAGTAGCTGGTGGATTGAAGGTTGCACATAAGCGACTAAGTCTTCCTCAATTCTGTGAGTACCAAGGTGGCGAGTTAACCCCATAGTAGTGGCTTCCAAATAAGACATGTACAGAACGTATCAATTTTCTTGATTGCGTTGGTTATAAAACAAACTCATGGCATTTTCCCCACTCTCATCCTTGTATAGGCGATACTCATGCAACAACCAGAAATAATAATTCTTAGTTGTTGTGGGGTCACATTCGTGGAGCATCCGTGTTGGTTAGTCATCAGCTCCACGAAATTCTCAAATTTCACATTAATCATAATTTCATCATCCCCTGGTTTGGTAACAGTAAACAATGTTGGTTCCAAGTTAGGTGTCTTCTGAGCTTCCTCAGCATGCCATGCTTGGAACTCGATCAGGTTAGGTCATAACAAATGAGGATTTGTCATTGTATTTTCCCTGCCATAGTTGCTAAGTGGCCCCCTGTAGTGAGCACCACTGTTAATTTCTCGGCATCTGGATCCACTGTTGCTGAGTTGAGTTTTCACAGGGTATAGCCACTGAGCAACCCAATCAAATGATATGAGGATCGCTGATTCTTATAATAAAACTAAACAAAATATATATGGAGCTATTGCCCCTTATTTCTTCCTTTATTTTTAGATATCTCGCAGACCGTTCTGCACTTCTTCTTCCTTGTAAAAGACTATCCCTTTTTAATCTTCCATCAGGCTCTTTATACCTCAATTCCCCAGCTGGATGCATCCTTGGTTTGGTATCTTCTATTCTTCTTCCTTTTTCAAGTTGCTCTCATTCATATTGAATCTTGGTGTGATTCCTCTCAACTCACCGAATGTTCTCATTTTGCTTGATTATAATTTGTGTATCCCCTTTTCAGAAATCTTGATACTCATCTTGATTCCCCGGTGATCTGCCAATATGGGTAGTGTATCATCCAGTCATATCAACTTTCTGACAGAGGGGAACAAGTAACCCAGCACTCTTCAAATGGCTTGGCTTCGACTAGTTACACTTCAAGCAGGACTTTGTGATTTTTGCCACAACTGTGGCAATACCCTTCCAAGTGTAGGAGCGGCAGACCAGCTCAAGCGTCTTGTCCTTGCCATGGTGGCCAGCAGTTGGAGGGTCATGAGCTTCACAAATCACTTCCTTGTGCAGGGGTCCAGGTGGTACCCACCACTTTACTTGATGGAGGATGACCCCATCCAGCAACTGGTAGCCTTTGTACAGGGGTTCGCCATTTCTATGGCAGGCCTGTTTAATCTTAATGTAGTCAGCTGACAGAGGTTGGGACAACCTACCGCGGGCAGGGGTGTTAGCATCCCCTTCCAAAGGTTCTATCATAAGCAGAGCGGGGGGTTGGACAGTGGGCTCTCCTTCATCTGTTCTGGCTTAATTAACACCTGGGTATTGTGGGCGTCAACTAGTGCTGGTTCAGGGGCTAGGGCAAGATTCCGGGATAGAGCATCAGATAACATGTTCTGGGTGCCTGTAATGAAGTCATATTGGAAATTAAACACTGGCAGGATTTCCAACCACCAGGACTGGCGAGGGGATAGCTTCTGGGGGCGCAGTAGTACATTAACGCCTTATGGTCAGTAAGGACAGTAAATGGCCAATTAGACCCATGAAAATGGTGGCTCCAGTGTTGTACTGCCTCAACAACTGCAAGGAGTTCCTTATCATATATTGCATGGTTGAGATGCGCCAGAATCATTTTCTTATAAAAGTAAGAAACAGGTCGTTATACTCCATCCTCCCCTCTTGCAGCAGAGCAGCTCCAACCACAAAGTTGAAAGCATCAGTGGTGACAATAAAGGGGCGGCTGGAGTCTGCATTACCAACACCGGGCTGGACAATAGTATGGACTTGATGGAATGGAATGCAGCGTTTCATTCATTGGTCTAATTGAAAATCTTCTTCCCTGAAGCGGTGTAGAGAGGGGCGGCGACTTCTGAGATCTGTTGGGTAAACTTCTTGAGGAAGTTAAATGTCCTTAGGAAGCTGCATAACTCCGTAAGGGATGAGGGAGTAACCCAATCGCAGATGGCTTCTTCCTTATCTGGGGCAATCATGTGGATTTGGGAGAAGATAAAGTTTTTAACAAACTCAACCTTAGATTGGAAGAACTTGCACTTGCTAGCCTTAATTGTAAAATTTGCCTGTGAAAGTCTCTCCATGACAGACACAAGGTGGTTGGCATGAGATTCTGCATCCTGGGAGAAGACCAATATATCATCCATTTATGCAATCACGCAAGTTCCCATAAGGTCTTCCAAGACAGCACCAATGATTCTATGATTTAGGTGGATGCGTTTTTCAAACCAAAAGGCATAGCCCTGAACTAGTAGATGGCTTTCTGAGCATGAAAAAGGTCAACCACACCTGGCCTTTTTAATGCGTATCTGATTGAAAGCGTTGAGGCAGTCAAGCTTGCTGAACACCCTAGCCTTCTACACGTAGCGAAATCTGTTGCTCCAGAGGGAACAAATGGGGTCAGGCACTGTCACGTTGTTCAGATTGCCATAATCAACATAGGGACGAAGTGATTCATCATACTTCTCTATAAACAGGAGGGGGAGCACACCGGTGAGGATTTCTTATGGATTTGACCCTTAGAGAGCATGTTGTCTACCCAAGCGTCCAAGGCAGCCTCCTCCCTCTAGGATAAGGGGTAAATTAGAGATAAATCTTGACGAGGTCCACGGTTAACTTAAACATAAAGTAAAATTTGGGGTGCTCAGGGAGTGGGCGGGCCTTGGTGTGATCAAGCAAATCAGCATATCCGCGGATGCATTCAGGCAGAGCAGTGTTGGGAGCAAGGCGTCAGTAGGTTGAATAGTAGCTAGGAATACCTTAGGAGAGGAACCCCACCTTCTAGAGAGCGCCATTTCACTCTCATCCAAGCAAGAGATGGTAACCATGACTTCACCAGGATGTTGCGTGCATGTTAGAGTCCAGGAGGTTAGTAGTGATGTCAAATCGGCGCCACCAGCCAACCCAAAAATAACGGGTTATAGGAGGTTCTTTATCAAGGAGAAGCTCTCCAAAAAGTAACCCTAGACTGCAATGAGAGGAACAGGTGTTAACACACAATAACTTGGAATGGTTTAAGATGCACCACCCTTAACAAACTGACCAACCTCAGGGGCAGATCCAGGGCCTCCACCAACCCTTGGCAGATGAAGTATCAGTCACACCAGTGTCCATCAAAATGAGCACTTAAAAACTATTTCCTTAATAAGAAAAAGTAGCCATGAACAATAAGTAAGCAGAGGAGGGTTTATTTTCCCCAGAGCCAAGGGAGGACAGGGTGGCTCCAAGCCCAGAGGGCGGAGTATAGGTGAGTATCCCTTGAGAAATTTAGAGCGTATGACTTTGCATTTCCAGTAAGTTATCCATGGGACTTAAATGGTGTAGGGCAGGGTGGTTAGCCAAGCGGGTAAAACTGCTTTCACCCCTAGTGCAGGTTTTGGGTTCAAAACCTGTACTTTCTAGAAAACTTTTTTTGGTGTGGTATATTTGTCCCAAGGTCAATCCACCTCAATTAATTTTAAGAGTGGTTAGCCAAGCAGGTAAAACTGCTTCCACCCTAAGTGCAGGTTTTGAGTTCAAAACCTGTACTGGCTAGAAAAATTCTCGGTGTGGTATATTTGTCCCAAGGTTGACCCACCTCAAATAATTAAATGGTGTAGGGCAGCTTAATGCTCAATGTTCAGCAGGAGAAGATCCTTATCACATGAGACTATACCATTCAGTACAGCCAAGCTTTTGGTGGGGTCAGCCATAACTAGCTCTTCTTCAATCATCCTCTCTTGGATCTCTACCCATTTCTGGATGGAATCTGCCACAAGAGTTGACTCTGGAGAAATTGGAAAGAGTTGTTTGACTGGGCCAAATGGGACGACAGGTTGGACAGGAGGCATAGGTTACAAAATGGCAACGGAGGGTCCATGGCTAGGAGGAAGTGAATGCTCTGAATCAAATAGGTTAGACTTACTAACCTTCCCTACTTTTGAGGACAAAAGCGAGAGGTACTCCATGGAGCATGGCGGTGCAGGGCCAGTAGTGGGGGGACCCCCACCTATGATGGAGGTTTCAGTCTCACTTTCCAGAAGGCTCACAGCTGGTTCCAAGTGATACTGGTGGAGCACAGAAGTAGGTTATTCTATTATCAGGTTGGAAGTGTCCATAACGTCCAGCGTCTCAGCTGGATATGTCACCTCAGGATCTGAAACATGTTGGTAGCCACAGTGATGAAGTTGCAAATTTTAAGATCTGAAGTTCCGCAGTACAATTAGGCTTGTTAGCACAGAGGCTGTCATACAACAGGGATGCAAGGATGGACCACGTCCCAGATAAGGAGGGGGAGGGTTATCCCATATGGCTAGGGAAGCACCAGTATTATCTAGGTACTTGCATAGAAGGCAATTTTCAACTTTTCAATAGATTCTAACCTTGATGCTTGCTTTTAAAAAAGGCGCATGTACTGAGCTGTAGTGAGGTCACCTTGGGACAAGTGTACAAAGGATCTATAGTCCTCAAAGGTAGCAGGGGGAAACTCACGTGGCTTGACAAAGGATTCCAACGCTGTGAGAGATTCCAGGAGAGATCTATTATTCTCACCCGTGGAGAGAAGCCATGAGTGAGCTCCCTCTAAAATCTCATAGAGCAGCAGCTGGAGAAGGAGGACATCAGCTAAGTTCTTGCCTTAAGACTTCTGGCGGGCCCTAAGGCTGGACAACGTGTTGAAGATCTTTTTTTTTTTAACTTTGGAATCACGTGAATAGTGGATAGTGAGACTGGTAGTGGCAGGTACTGCACACTGTATGAGCGTCTTGAGTGAGGGAAGCCGCGCAACACCCTCAGCACACTTTTGAAGAAGGTAACAAACAAGGACAGAAGGGATACAAAAGTACCAACCCAGTAGACCGCTTCAACGGGTGACATCTCTGAGAGGGTTGGGCTAACTTTAACCACCCAACATGAGAAGAAACTCGCAAAAAAAATCCAGGCTTTTCTAAGATAATTTCATGGAATCTGGAGCGCAGGAGGTCGCTGAAGGGAAAGACCCAGGTCAAAGGTGTGACAACAAGGCCAAGTGACCCAACAAAATTGAAGAAACGTCTTAAACAATCTGTATTATGTTTCTATATAAATCTGTGGAGCAAAACGCACAACATACTAGCCACAACTATCAGGGACAAGAAGCCCTGGGAGCTAGGAAAGGTGGCGAAAATCTGGGACAAAGGGCGGTGAGATAGGAAGCGGTGGAGCTGATGGAAGGCTGCAGAGTGGGTGGAGTGCTCGCATACAGCTGTAGAGGCAAACTAGAGTGGAAAATGGACTCTGGCCATTGCAGATCTTATGAGAGGTGTATTTTAGTTGAAAATAACCAAAAAATTGCAGGAAACTTGCCCAGAGGATCCTAAATTTTATTATATTGATATGAGTATCTTAGAAAAGCAAAGCCTTTCTCAGCTTGGGACTTAATTTAAAGGAGAATAATTCATGAAGGTTCCAAATGGTTATCAGAATCTGATCCAAGCCGTAAACTTTTCATTTTTCAATGAAATCAATTTTTACAAATTTGGCCAAATTCTGTAACCTCATATCATGTAATTTTCCATTTTTTGGGCAGATTTCTGCCAGATTTTTCATCTCAGTTGGGCCATAATCCTTAGCCCTGTATAGCAAAGCCAGAACCCATTTTCTATCAATGACCTAAGAGAGGTCATCAGTGAAACTTAGGGGTTCTGGTCTTTTCTCCAAGGGCTTGTTGGACTTGAATTTGGAGGGTCAGTGAATAATAGGAAATATGTAACTAGCTTTGATATTCCCTGACAAAACATTAACGATCTGGAGGATCAAAACCTGGCGAGATAATAAGTATTTGTTTAGGATAGTTCTCCAAATAATAGTTATCATAGGTAATTAATAACTCCCACATTCTATAGACGAATAATTCAGCTAGTGGACAAGCAGATGTACTATAAGTGATTAATATGGGTAATGTGGGCATATCAAAGTTCCAAAACTTGTATATCTACCTGCATCAGAAGAAGGTCACATTTTATTAGGGACAATATTCTAAGAGAAAACCAGAAGAGACAGATATTGAATTTGCCTTGTAAGCTTTTAAACAGTTAGGAACACCATAAGACATTTGGTGAAATTTGAAAATGTATTGACTAAATTTCTTCCTAACTATCAAATCAGGATTTCAATCAATATGCGATTTTTTCCTCAAAATTGTCACCCTGATGCTACCCAGAAAGAAGATTTTTTAAAGAAAATTCATTCTCACTCCCCTTCAGAAAGTGCTGTGGATGCAGCTCCTCATTTTCCAGCCAATCCAAACCAGCCAATTCATACTATTAATAAGAAAGTTGCATCTCAGACGCTTATTAAATTACCCTATTTGATATTTCAAGAGCCAACTACCCTACCCACATTCAATCATCTCCCTTTCTGACCCCAGTTTGCCCATCTCCAACCCATTTGAGTCTCTCAATTGGTCTAATGATTACAACTGATCCTATAAACATAATTCTCTTTTTCATAGACCAAAATTCTATAAACTACTTCCCAATACCACTCCCCAACGCCAGATGCTCATAAAAATGCTTCCCTACACACAAGTTCCACCATCAACTCACTTTCAAAGTGGCAGCTGCCCTACCAACACCCTATTATATCAATTCATCACATGGCCATGGAGCCACTTTGTAAAGGTATATCGTCGCCCAATTTCCCTCTGACTTCCCCAAAGAGGCCATATTTTATTGAGGACATTGTGCTTACCATGAGTTGTATATGCGTTAAAGCTGACAACTTGCCGATATTCATAAAACTACCCTATGCCCTGCCAAGCCGCAATCTTTTTTACATGCATTCCTGATCTCATCATCTTTGCCAAGAGCCAGCTATCCCAATACATCGAGGCGCTGCACGCCATGTGCATCTTTTCAAAATGAATTTGGCAAACTTCAGACTTCTGCACCATTCTTCCAATGCACTACTCCAATAAGATACACCCTCACATGGTATCTGAAGTAACTAACACCAGATGATTAACCCCAACCCCCACTCTCTATCCAATATGGCCGCTTAGACTCACCACAACTGTAAGTCCTGATACCTGAGCCCATCATCCTGGAATGTGACCAATACCCCTTCAAAATAAGAGGGACATCATAACTCCTGTAGCTTTGCTTTCCCAGTTAAGCACCCTGACTCATGTGGTATATGTGAATTGAGTTACTGCCTTGCCTCTCAAGGATCATCCTGCTTTGCCCCTTTTCTCTTATTATACCTTATTGAAACTGATATAAGGGTTTTTCAGGGAGGTGGTCCAGTCCAGGGGCATCCTGTGGTACCTTAAGGCTCATCCCATTGATAGTCTATATACTTCCCATATGCAAAATGATGCCTTAATCCTCCCCAAACATCATACAAGATGAAATGAGTTGGACTGTATTGGGTTAAACTAGTAGAACAGATTGTGGATTGATCTCCTAGATTTCTGAATTCGCCTCTGAAGATATTCCAATTCATCACATTAGGAAAAAAAATCTCTGTGGAACTGGCTGCACAATGCATATATTGATCATGTGAAAAACTGGCTGTCACAAAACATATCACTCACCAATCTGTAAACTCAGATATCAAACTTTTCATGATTTTATCTAAAACTATTATCAATCCATAATTTCCTCTTGACTCAACAATTAGCATATGCTTAGGATACTAGGTCTAGGTCAGTTATTTGAGTTTCATGATAAATAGTTTCACTCTCATCCTATATTGGCAAAAGCCCCTCCTTAGGGTCTGTTGCCAGTTTTTCTATATGATTTCCCTTTATAAATTATTTTTCTTTGTTTTCCTTACTGTGTGATTTTGCTGTCCACGCCATACTATTAGGCCCTCAAGCTAAGCCAGCAAACTATGCCGTCATCCATTAGATGTTAGCATTAATCATGGATTGGTTGTTATGGTTCATTGAGATAGCAACTCGCCACAAGGTGGTCAATTTTATAAGAGCTTACATCTCCAATCATTATTGCTAATCTTTTGCGCACATCTGTGAACTTAATTTTCCTGCTTATTCATCATTAATTTGGCGTGATCCATCCAATATGTCCTACCATTACTATGATCATATTCCATCTAAGACCAACAATCACAGAAACTAGAGTTTTTGTTGTCCTCCCTGACTCTCCCATCCCTAGGGTTGCCCCATAAGACCTACATCTGCCCCCAATGCAGCCAACTGGTTTGACAAGAGGCCTTAGGTATGACTTTATACAATAAGCTTCTCGTATAACCACAAAAGGTCCTTTTTCAGAGTCACTGAAAACTTATGAGCCTCTGGCATTCTGGGCTCTTCAATTAGTATAAACAACTATATTGGATGTCCAGTTAACTTATATTCAGCCACCACCATGAAAACCACAACTTCATGTTGGGAGCTTTTTATGTCAGTTTTATTAGGCACCTGGAAATAAAATTGTGTATGCTCCCCCTCCTGGGTTGATCCTCGCTAGTACTGAAATTAGCATACAAGGGGATCACTCAATTGTGCAAACTTGTGAATGTTTTAAGGTAAAATCCCATCATTCCAAGCATAACCTGTATATCATAAAGGCTTTTTATCTCTGGAATGTTAGTATTAGCCTTGACCTTATCCTGTAGTGTTTGTATCCCTTCTTGTTAAATTAGATAGCATTGGAAATCCAATCTCTGCTGTAAAGTAAACACTTTGATAATTAAGCTTAGTATTTGCTTCTCTTAAGAATTGAGAAACATGTAACAAGTGGTCTAGATAATTGATAAATTTTTAGAATAGAATATTATTATCTTTAATGATTATTAAAAAGCTCATTTTTAAATATTAGAGTATATGGTTCATTACCCTTTATAACAAGATGTTTTTGCGTTGCCAAACTTTATGGGCCAAGTGCTAATAGAGTCTTTTCTGAGAATATCAGTGCTCACTTTTCTTGATTTTTGGGATAAAATATATGCCAGTACTCACTATCCAAATCCATTACAGAGAAATACTTCATTCTAAGAGTTGCGTCAAGGCGTTGTTAATATGTGGAGGGAATATCTATATAATTTTGAGTTAATAAAGTCTTTAGTAAATAATCCCTATTTGATTCATGGTGTTTTTCTTTTTCATATGATGGAGCGAATACTAAGGACTCTGAGTTGAAACTAGTAACCCAGGTTCCAAGATTTTTCTACTTTAGCTCAATTTTTGTTCTTAATTTGACTTTTGGTAAAGTTTAGATTAGATTAAGTTGGACTTTCCTAAATCAATGATTTTAATCAGTTCTGTATGTAATTATGTTCAGATTTAAAAAGATTTCCTGGAAAGTGTTTAGGATGGTATGGATTTTTTTCAGCTCCTCAAGACTTGACTTTCCAAATATATACACACTATAATAATGAATATTAGCCTATCAGATGTAGTCTAAATTTCCGTTGAAACTCGTTGGTAGTGGATCCTAATAATTTCATCAATATGTGTTAAGTAAACTTAGGAGATCTCCTGATGTTTGACATAGATTCTGACATTAGTTATTTTCCACAGAAGAAAATTGATAGTCCAGATATAAGCAGGATCTGGTATGCCAGGTAATAATCTAAGCTTAAATTAAATTTGTCCATCTATGTCCATGATTGCAATAAGACATACCATGTGACTTTTTAGTGCTATTATTTTCTACTCAGACGTTGCTCTTCAGGTTTAATCTTGAAAATTTTCTGAAGTGTAGAAGGAAATCCCATCAAAAGTGTAACTGATCTAAGTGACTTATTAATGTTTAAGATTGGTGCTTTATAGAGCAAAGTAATGTGGCACCAGTTATTTTACAAAACAAAAATATCCCTTCTTTATTTGTTGTTTATTTTCTAATTAAAAGTGGACTTTTTAAACTAAGAGTAATAGTAAACCTAATTCAGATTATTAACTCTCTTATATTTAAGAAAATTTGTGTATCAATAATATTGTTTTAATAACTAAAGTCAACACTCTTACTAGAGCTGATAGGCTAATTTGCCATCGTTGATTGTCAAAGACTAGTAAGCGTCAAAGTCCTAGTATTGCTGTGCCTGTAATACCATATTCAAGAGCATATCTGAGGTCTTAAGCAAAAACATCATTATTCATTAGCTTGGAGGAGATAATATTGATAGAGGAGATAGTTATGAAAACTCTTCAAAATATATCATGTTGATAAGAACTCAAAATATAATGATTTGCAAGAATTGGTGGCATTTCAGGGATTGCTTTTGACTAAAAAAAGTAGCATAAACAATCCTTAAAGTATCAGTATACTTCTTTTTTGATCCAACTTTAACTATTACTTTTAGTAAAATCGAACAAGAATAAAGTGATTTATTGACATCACTATTTGTATCCACCATGATAGGGTTTCCTAGGATTTAATCTCTAAAATTTCATCCATAATAGAGTATTGGCAACGCTCCCAACACTTAGGTGTTCAGGAACCTTTATCTTCAAAAGGCTTTTAATATAGTATGTAGTTTTCAGTGTTCATTGCACCATCTTCATTGTCATTGGCAGAAGTGTTTTAATGAACAAAATATTCATAATTAAGCCATATTTTATAATAATGTAGGCCTGTTGAAAGTAGGGAAGCTTGTCTATACTCTAACATTTCTGATCTCTGCTTTAATTGAGAAGCCTTTTTTGCACTTTCTTTTCTTATGTCCTGGTCAATTACAAGATTTGCATTTATGCTTCTCAGTGGATTTTGGATATTTCCTTTCTACAATAAGGGCTTTAGTCTTAGTAGTAGCTCATATATTATACCAGTCGTTATAAATAAAGATATATCCAATTTTGCTACCTGATGCTGAGTATTAGCCCAAAGCCTCTTTTAACAAAGTTAATATGTAAGACTATTATTGTGTTGCTTTTTAGACTAGAGACAACAGCAGCAATGCGTCATTTAAGGAATCTTTTTTGATGTTATAAACGTTTATGGTTCAATGTAGAAGAATATTAAAAAGGCAGCAATGGACTTTCTGTATTTTAGGATATCCTCATAAGGGCGTGTTTCTTCAGAGCCATTCTCTGCTTTAATTAATATTTCCTATATGAGTGCATCTTTGACCCACACCAAGAGTGTAAGTAATTAATATGTGGCACAATTACTTTCTGTTTTATATGACTTAGGCACAAGAGTCTATCTCACAATCACTGGTGGTTTGTGGCTCCTCCGATGCCTCTTCATAAACATAAATGAAGGAGCTAAAATCAACCATTCCAGGCGTAAATTTCCTTGAATGATGTCTTAAAGGCTGTCATATTTACTCCTTGTAGGACATATATGGCAGGAGTACCACTTTCAGTATCCTCAGCTTTTAAGTCAATACATTATAACGTCAGAAACTCAGTCAATCTGGGCTTTTAGTGGGATCAGGTGCTTTTCCCTGTTGTCCTTGGTGAATTAAACCATAGAGATTAACTAAATCAATCTCTTTACTGTAAGCTTCTTCACCTTCCAAAGTATAGATCAAATTCTGTGGTTATAAATCGTTCTCTCTAATGGAAGTCCTATCTATCAACAAGCTTTTTTGTTAATTTTCTAATGTCTCAACTAATGAAGATAAATCAACCTCTATATGAGAGAAGTCCTTATTCAAGTGTGGCTGACCAATTTCCATCAAGAGCTCAGCTGTAATTTGTCACATTATCACCCATATTAGTTTAAGCGTTTGTATACCTTAAACAAAATTACACTTCCCTCAAGATAATATTATATAATGTGAATATATTTTTTGCTTTATAATTTGAAGTTAGTGTTATTACCTTTTATGGAGTTTTACTCAAAAATCTTATATTTGAGCTGATGTTAGTGGTGTCCATATGAAATCCAATGGTAGTTTTTTATTCAAGATCATTAATACGTTTAGAACTCTAATATCTGGGCTTAAAGCTAAGCCAACTTTTGTTTTCTTATGGCTTGAGGTAGATGTTTAGATCTATAGATTTTCAAGGATTTGATATTTCTGTCATCTAAGCTCCATGACAAAGTTTACAGCTGTAGCTGCATCTTAACAGTGGAATCATCCAATTAAATTTAAAAAAAGTTTATGTTTTTATTTATATATATGGTTGCCCAAAAAATAAGAATAATTAGATTATAAATGTGGATGATATACTTTTAATAGCACCCACATTGTTTCCATACATTACTGATATGCTGATAAATATGTCATGAGCGTGCACATATGCTATTAAAAACATCATGTATTGCAATATGTTAAAATAAGTTCATCATTATGCGTTAGAATCAAGTTTAAAATATGGTATAAGGCTATGTGAAAATTTGTGGTTTTATTGTTTCAATTTAAAATCTTAGCTTAGAGTTTTAGAAAGTGTCCACATTTCATATAAGCTCATAAAGCGCACATCTATTGCAGAATTGTTCTCTTGGTTGATTATATACCCCAGATTATATATCCAATAGTTTAAAACTGAAATTTTCTGAGGTGTGCCAGGTAACAATCTTATTTCAGAGATTCCAAAGTTTAATGGTTTTTCCTCAAATAACACCATTGTTGGACTATTCATACAGTCATCACCTTCACAATTCACATTTTTCATCTAATAAATGGCACTTTGTAAGGTATTATTCTCCATCATTCTTACAGTGGTAGAGTGAGGGTGTTGGTAGTAAATTAATGTCCCCTGTAGAAGAAACACTCTGATTTTTATATATACAGTTTCTCACAAGTATAACTCCTTAGGAGACTAAAGAAAGATAATTACAAGTGTATGAAAAGATTTAAATCTATCATTATAAGAAGACCAAATTTGACCACTATAAACTTAAACAGATACACATGTGTTAGTATTATATTAGATAAGCAAAGAATTTATTGAGAATGAGAATAGCACAATAGTCATTAGCACCAGACCATATGTTTTTGTACTATAAGGGCATTTTATATCTAAAAAAGTCAATATAAAGTATACAAGAATGTACATAAATTATTTGAAAAAAGGTTTATATATATAGGTTAGGCATAAATGATTAAATCATTGAAGTTTATAAGATACTAATGGAATACCTGTGCTTTGTTATGGTGTTTATAAATCACCAGATTCTAAATAATTTTAGTTTTTATATTGGTAGATAGCTACCAATAAGTTCAGAAACGTTAAACCTATCAAATAGTCCAACCTCCAACCACTTAGCCAAAATCAATTAAGCCTGCCAAATTAACTAAACCATCAATCACTTACCTGAAACTATTGAGCCCATTGAATTAACCAAAAAAAGGACCACCACTCAGCAAAACCAATTGTTGAACTTACAAAATAGCAAAAAAACTACCATCCACTTATCAAAACCTGTGAAACTATAGAATAAAATGAATATGAAATTCTAAGCCAAATGCTATATAATTACTATTAGAAACATATGTTTTAGATCTTATATAGAACTATTATTGAAATTTATATGATTTTATTAAAAAATAGCATATTACAATTCCCAAACTTTTAAAGTACTTTAACCAATGTTGGTGAGTTTTGGTTAATTGCTCATGAGATAATGCATTTGACATAAATTAAAAAAACAGAATGGTATTTTTGTAAAGAAAAATTTAGGCTAATTCTTGTTGATACCCAGTTTAACAAATTTATTTGTGGGTTTAAAGTTTACCAGATGATCCTAATAAATTCTTTTTTATATTGGTAGATGGCTACTGATAAAATTAGGAAATTAAATTATATTGATTAGATATAAAATTACTGATCACTCAACCAAACCAATTAAACTTATTGAATTAATTAAAACATCAACCACTTACCTGAAACCATTGAGCCCATCAAATCAACCCAAAACCACCAACCGCTTGGCAAAATCATTTAAACTATCAAATCAACCAAATATCAATTTTCTCAGTCATAACAATATACCAACTTTCAATAAAACATATAAAATTTTCACTTCTTATATATAAAACTTTTTATTTTATTATGAAAATTAAAAATCTGGCTTTGGGGTGCACATGGGCCCCCTCCCATACACATATAGCCAAGTTTTTAAAAATCTACATGCCGCAGTTTTGGCTGTGCATTGCACACACACTTGCTTTTATTAATATAGATATTATAAAATTGCTTGCTCATTACTATTGAACATATCAAACTGATTAATCACCAACCGCTTACCCAATACAGTTAAACCTATCAAATCAATAAAAAACTATCAATCACTTAGCCAAACCCAAATAAATTTATTGAATTACTATAATACCATCAAACTACATGGCAAAGTCAAAGAACCTATTAAATTGACTAAAACCTATCAATCACTTGGCTAAAACCAATTGAACGTAAGAAACAACTAAATTTTACCAAAACCTTGGCCAAATAAAATTAAGCTTTATCAATTTAACCAAAATTCACCATCCCATGGCTAATTTAATTTAAATATTAAATTAATAAGTTACCACCAATCACTTACCCAAAACTATTGAAACTATCAAATTTACTAAAAAGCACTGACCACTCAGCCAATTAAAATTAGACCTAATGGATTAATTAAATACCACCAAACTGCTAACCAAAACATCTTTATATTTAAAAAACATTATGTATATATGTGACATATCATCTTTTAAACTACTGAACCAAATTAACCTAACTTGGCACAGATATTTTATAAATTAGGAGAAACAACTCAAACAGGCTTTTTAAAGTCATAATAGGAAAATTTAAAATAAAGTAGTTATTTTTAAAAAATAAATGGATGATAAATAGTTAAGCTAATATCCTTTTGGGTAGAATACAAATATAACTGGGTTGGCGTTGCATACTAATACCAATACCCCGAACCAAGATAGCAAATTGTAAGGTGGTTCATGGAGCTCCTGGCCTATCAGAGCGCTGAACGTGGAGGTTTTCCAGGTTTTGATCTCCTTTCTCATTAATTTGATTTTCAATTAATTGGTGCAATATCATCCCCAGGTTGGCCCACATCAAATAAATTTAAAATATATAATATATATAAGCTAACATATCCTAAGGTATAAGTACTTAAATTGAACTCAATTGAAAACTACTTAAAGATGTAGAACTTACCATCTTATTGTCCGAAGCAAAACTAAAATAAATGCTGATATACAATAATTTTAACTAAATATGATAACTATGTTGGCTCACCATTCTTTTAGTTTTACTTACACTTACAATATCAGTTTTAACTATATAAATAGTTTAAAAGGGTGGTTAGCCTGGCAGGTAAAACTGCTTCCACCCTAAGTGCAGGTTTTGAGTTCGAAACCTGTACTGGCAAGAGAAATTCTCGGTGTGGTATATTTGTCCCAAGGGCGACCCACCTCGAATTTTTTTATATAAATAGTTTAAATGATAAAAAGCGATTAAAAGAGTGATTTTGCCAGGATTCGAACAACCGACCTTTATAAAATTTATGTTAAGAGCAAAAGCTGATCCGATTATGCTAGAGGAGGTATCTGTAAAATCGATTGGATTTTTGATTCAAAGTTTTGATTTAGTTTAACTTGCTAATTAGCCAAATGACCACTAACCACTTAAAACCATTTAAAATATTAAATCAAGCGAATACCAAACTGCTCAGCTGTACTTTATAGCGAATACCATTGAGAACATATAGAATTTTTCACTTGTTACATATAAAACCTTTTATTTTACTATAACAATAATAATTTTTAAAATTTATAAACCTTCGCGGGCATGCACACAACTCACCAAATTTTCATCACAATTGGATGAATGGTGTAGGAACGCATACGGGACAAAAATACAAATTATTCGAGGTGGGTCGAACTTGGGACAAATATACCACACCGAGAATTTTTCTAGCCAGTACAGGTTTCGAACTCGAAACCTGCACTTGGGGTGGAAGCAGTGGTACAAAAATACAAAGGAACAAAGGAACACAAACATACATACATACATACATACATTCATTTATATATATAGATAAAAGGAACATAATCAAAAAATATATTTTATAAAAACTCCATACTTTATTTTAAAATATGTTTTAAGGGAAAGTAAGAGGGGAGGGCGGAATACAGGCGATTTGGCCAAGATATAATTAAAAGTTAAGGGGAAAGATATGATAAATCTATTTAGAAAATTACAACGGGGAACTAGCTCAAATGGTAGAGCGCGCGCTTCGCATGCGTGAGGCACCGGGATCGATGCCCGGGTTCTCCAATTTTGGTTTTCATTTTTTTATTAGGCTTTTAAATAAATTACTTATTTATCTGTTTATAATGTTTCTCTCCCAATAAGCATCACTTTTAAAAATCAAAAAATCCTGAAGTTCTGCCCAAAAGAGAGAACAAAAATTTAGCAAAGTAGCAGTAACCCCTGCTAAAGAAAATGCTGAGTTGGCCAAAAGAGAAAACAACACTCCCAAATACTACAATCTCTGGTCGCCTATCTCATTGTCAACCAAGGTTACACAATCACATGCAGCTATTATAAAAAGTAGGCACCACATACTAGAGGTAGAAACTTTTTGTGCGCCTTGCCAGATTGCACCTTAAGACATGTACCTCACCACCTCAGATTATGCTATAATCAACAACCCACTGGATGCTCTCAAATAAAGGTGCCCCATGAGCATACACCTCTGCAGAAGTGGCAGCTTGTATGAAAGACACTCAGCCCACATGTGCACCCATCAACCCCAATGATTTGTAATATTCTGACCTAACACACTGCTGGAGCTAAACTCAATGCCCCTTTGGTCTAAGGTAGCACCCTACCATATGACTACCCAAACCTGCAGTTGCACCATGGTAGCAGCGCCCACATCTGGATTCCTAAGCACCAGAGTGGACATCCAATTTTGCTTGATGAGGAAACAAATGATTTAGTTCTCAGACCTTTATACTCTTTCTAATATCAGGCAACTGATATGAAATGTATAAAAATTTACCAAGCTAAAAAAACTCCTAATATGATTTTTTTCATTAAATCTTTAATCAGTCAGTAAGTTAAGTATACATTAATCTTACCAGAAGTCAAAGCTGTTGTCAAAGTTTTGACTTTACTCAGAATATCAAACTTTTCATCCCTTTTTTATATCATTTAACATAACTATCCAAACACAAACAACTAGTCATCAACATATGTTGTTTTCTGCCCTCCCATCTGAACCCCCAACCATAATAGAATTGCCATGAAATTTTCCTCATCCTTTTATGTCCTTTTCTGGAAAATAGGCACAATAATGTCATGATTCACATCCATAAGATGCTGAGAAAGAACGTTGGGTAGGCATGTCCATGTGCATGCCCAGGTCAAATTCATGCTCAGAGCCAAATAATTTCAAGGACACACATAATTCCCTTTGTGAGTGGTGATATTACTAACAAAAGATAAGCATATACACAGTATTAAAAGTGCAGTTATCAGGGCATCAGAATGATAGCTGAGACTACTGCATCAATTGACACAATATTATGGGGATTTAATTTGTATATAGATCCAAAACACCAAAGTAATTTTAAAATTTATATAAATTGTAGAAAAGATTAAATAACATTTAAAATGGTAGAACACTAATATCAATAATCGCCACTGGCAATTTTAAAACCAGTTGAATATACCATAAAAAACATTTTCAGTTATGGCAAACTTACTTAGGAATCAAAAGTCAGGTTAATTCCTGAGTTTTAAGATACCATCATATGGATTTTACTCTATTGAGGCAGTAGTTTGAGAGCTATTATTCACAGAACTGGTTGCAAAATTACTATCCATCAGAGAAGTGGGTTGAGAACCTTTATTATTGAAATTGATTTTTATATTTGGTCTGATATTAATTTTTGAAGCTTAATTGTATCCCTTTATGTAGGCACAATTGCCTCAACCTTATATTTGAATTCTAATCTTTTTGAATTTGTTGCCATTCATTTTCACTCCTATTTGATTCCATTGGGATCAAAGCATAACTCAATTATAATTTACAAAATATGTGTCAGACAATTACAAGTCCAATGTATTAATAAGAGTGGTTTGGATTTAAATAATGAAATATCAGCCAAAAGACCCTGGTCAATTTCTGGTGGAACACCTCAATTTATTGCAACACTTTCATTAATGAAACTCGGTCAAATAGCATGAGTTTAGGTATTCAGATTGCACCAACCATGTGGCGGAATTAGAAGAGCCATTCAGAGGTCCCATCTCCAATTGACTAAAGTATATTAAATCTTTGCCCTAGGGGTCTTCTTGCCTACAATATATCCTCCATCAGCTGTTCCACAAAGCAAGGTGAGCTTTGAAAGCTCCAATAGATCAAACCCCCATATCTCCTAATTTAGCTCAAAGCTAATAGTAATTTACACCTATCTTACTTTGGGCCTTGAGTTATTTTAAATACTAAGCAGTAAGTTTGTAGTAGGGTTCTCTTTTGGTCCCCTCACCACAACTCAATAAAAATATTATGTAAAACCCACCTTTTATTATTACAACATTTCCATAAATTAAATAAAAATGAAAATCACCCCCTCAAAATATTTTTCTCAGCAGTAGAGAGGGTAACTTCTCCTGAAAAAAATTGTTGAAATTCAGGTTGCAAAGCACCAGCGAGCACCAAAATACCCTGAATTCCAACAATATGCAAGCAATGTTACATCCAGGAAGAGCCTGTACTGCAACATCATCCCTTTAAGTTCATACCCTTCTTGGTGAGTGTCACAGATTCAGCGCACCACAAAATTGGTAAATCCTCAACCTCTGATAGAATTGAGAAAATACCAATCAAAGTGCAAGAATTATTAAACCAAGATGAGTTTAGCTCCAAAAATGGCAATATTTGTTTGAGTAACATTGAGAAGGAACAGAAAAATTTAGGTGCTGAATGGTGCATTGAAAAGGAAAACAATCAAAACAAAAGAAAAATGGTGCCATCAAGCAACCAGGACATAAAGTCCACCGATGATATTAAATATTTGGACTCCAACAAAGCGCACAGGAGCCACAGAACCAACGATCCTGATACCAAAGGCTCCACACACCGCCACAGTACACAAATTCAGGAACTTGAGAAAATGAATGCCTAAGAGAGAAATCAATGGAAGAAGAGATGGTTCCAAGATTCCTGAAAAAGATACAATATCTTCCTAATCCACTATTCAATTATCCACTCAATTTATTTTACATCCTGATTCTTTAGTATTTAGTATAAAAGTACTAAGTTTTTATTTTAATAAACAGTCTATTTTACAGAATCTTAAGTTTTTCCTTTATCTGAAGTAATCACCAGTAACCAGTCTGGGATTAACCTGTTTTGAGAAGAAACTCATTTTGAGAAGGACTCCTTGTAAGGTTAGGCTTGCAAGAAAAGAGGTTGAGATAAACTCCGTTGGGTCAAGAGAAGATTCTAACATACACAGGGTTATTCATAAAGAAGATGCACAGTTGTAATGTGAGTGTCAAGTTTACAGCTCTCTCAGGAAGTTTAAGCTGAGTTGGTTAGTGTCAACTCCATGCAACTGATTACCCCTTTTGACGCCCCAAGTTTAAAATTTTCAGAGTTAAACGAGCAGAACCCAGGGCGGCAAGTTTGAGGAACTATTAGTTTCTTGGGCAGTGGGAACAGTAGGCCGTTGAATGCATGGTGGCCTCCTTGATAAAGTAACCCAGCCATTTAACCAAGTGGAACGTTTCCTTTAAGGGCCTTGGTCTCCAGATTGGCCATCACTTCATACTATGCTTCATCTGGGTTTTGAGTATACTGGGCCTGGCTTCTTGTAATGAGCTCTTAAACTTTCTTGGTTTATGAGATATTGAGAACAGGGTGAGACCAAGCACCATTTTATAGGACTTGCTCATATGCCACTTCATTAATTTTTGGCAAAGCAGCTGTATGGGTCCAGATCAAGGGGTCTCATATTCTTGCACTCCAAAGGTATGGTGTAGTTATTGGCATTAATGAGCATAATGTTGCCTTCCTTGTACATGGTATCAGAGAGTCAAACATAAGACTTTTTCTTCTATTTTTGCACAGTCTTGTTGACGTCAGCCTTTATCAGGATTTCTGGCTGTTTAGGGTGCTCACATGATGCGGACTCAGATCCTAACAAGGGGGTAGGTGAAGGAGTCTCAGTCCATCGCCCTGCCAAAGAGCAAGGGGGGCAAAGTTCCCTTTAGTTCACCAACATTGACCCTTGTTGGAGAATGAATTTCTTTTGTAAATTAAGTTATTTGTAGTAAAATAAACAATATTATATTAAGTATAATAGGGTAAAACGTAGGGTTTATTATGAAAGCCTAACACTAGTTAAGTTTCTAAGACTAATAATGGAAGGCGAGATAATCCAGGATAAGCAGGGTAAATATGCTAAGTTATAGAATGCCTAGCCTAAGAGAAACTCTTGGCATCAATTGCCAATAATTCAAAGGTACATGATCTAGAAATAATAATTTTGAACTACTAATATAATATATAAAAAGATCAATTATCCTCAGCTTTTAGTTGCCAGTAATTTTTAAACTTAAATCATCAACATTATTGATCCCTAATAGTATTTTAGAGGGTTAAACCACTCAAAATATTAATCAAAGCTATCAGTGATGATCCCTGACACTTCAGATTAACTCAACCCAAGTTAAAGGGGAGCATAATCTGACATTTGCTAATAAATTAATATTGGCAATTTGTGACCTATAGTTGAGGCATCACCCATTAAAGGGTGATGCTTAACAGTTTTCAAGTGATAATGTTTAACTAGATGCTGGTCAACAGGTCATATGCAGCTGGTATCACTCCGCCAAGTTGTCCCTCAAACATACGAGGGTGTAGGAATGATTGGTAAAAATGGTGACATACCTACGGAAAAGTATGGTTGGTTATAGGTGAACTGGAAAAGAGGGAGATAAAAGGTCTAGGCTTTCTGCTGGTCAGGGATATAGTAGCGGAGATACTGACTAGAGTCTGATTATCTTTTTTGTTTGCCATATGAATGTGGATGGTAGGTGGAGGGATGGCAGGGCTTAATGACCAAGTTGGACAATAGGTGTTCCCAGAAGCGTGAAATAAACTGAGGCCAAAGTCAGGAACAACCTCATCTGGTATACCATGCTTTAAAAATCTCCATGATAAACAACTTAGCTGTTTATTTTGAGGTAATGTTTGAGGTGCAGGGTAACAGTTCCACATACTTTATGAGACAGTCAACTACCACCATAATTGCATCAAACCCATTTGACACAGGAAGACAGTTAATGAAGTCCATATTGTTACAAGATCAGGACCTATAGGAACTTTGGCATCAGCTTACCCTGAGGCTTAAATTATGAAGGTTTTGATATGGAACACGTCATGCAATAGGAAAAGTAATTATTTACTATGGCTTTCATTTCAGGTCATTAGTAGAACCATTTGATCAAACTCAAGGCCTTTAATACCATGATGCCCAGCTAGGGGATGATCATGATAGGTTTTGAGGATCTCTCCTGCAAGTCTGCAAAAGGTACCCAGGTATTCCCATGGTGCAATATTATCCTTTCTCTGATTGTGTAGCTCTTGTGTGCCTCATTGGTTAAGCCTTCCATGAGAAGCTCATTCAATTCCCTCCCAAGTGTGCTGCAACCTTAGGTAAACTGTAGTCTCCTATGTCAGACAACTGAAGTGTCAAGGAAAGACTTGGATTTCATCAGGGGCACTCCAATATCCATGATAGCATCCATAGTATGCATGTCATCTCTATTCAGATTATTCTTTAGTAAGACATGTGGGGGATAGGTGCAAAAAATACTTATCAAGGAACATCATCATCAATCCATAAACTAAAATAAGTGCTGGTAATTGTCTTGACTAAGCTTCTCAAACCAGAGGGTTACTGGTTGGGCTGGACAGGAGTGGCTGTTTGAACCATCTGAGGTGTAAATTATAATCAAAGCCAGGATTTTCCTGGGCTTGCACTTGGTAGAGAGGTGTGGCAACTACATTGGTGACTTTGATTCTGTTAATATTTTTTCCAATCCACCAGATTAATTTTTTGACTTCATCTTGATTATGGTGAGCAAATTAGATGATTAGATGTTCAGTTTGGGGTGAATATTCGTGTATATGTTTTCTTAGACAAATGGTTGTTGCAACACTTCCTGGGATTAATACCTAATTCTCTCTTCCAAGGGATGCTAATGCAGAAAACTACAGAGAAATGGCCACCGCCATTACAGAGATCAATGAGTGTGGGCCCTCCATTGGTTGCATTGGTATATTCATAGAGATCAGAATCCCTTATACTCTTTAAAAATTTAAAAGGCTTTCTTGGAGAAGAATTAACTCTTTATTAGGGCTTTTATCAAATAACCCAGAACTCTACTATCTGCAGAGTGCCAGGTTTTTATAATTTCAGGAAAGTAAGGAGTTTGGACTATAAAACATTTCTGACAACTGAATGGGCACATCTATCAAGATCGCCAAGAATTTTGTACAATATTGTAATTTGGAAGTTGTAGGTGGGATTTTTTGTGATTCATTCTAGTGATCTTTTATAACTTGGATGGGCGCACCATCCTAGCATCATTCTTTATTTTTGATGTTTTATGCAAAGATTATTTTGGCGCTTAAGAAATTTATACCAGGGACTTTTCTCTCTCGTTGCAATCACTTTTGCAACCTATTCAATTCAAGTCTGAATCTAGTTTGATAATCTCACAGAGGAGATTAGTCTGAGCACATGTCAGGAAGCAGTTAGGAAAGTAAGGTAAGAGGAGCAGGTGGTAGGCCCGCGGCCTCAAACGTTTGAAAACGCCCTGGAGAAACTGGAGGAATAGAAAAAAATAAAAAACTGGCGGTCACTATTTCCCCAGAAATCCTCACTTGGCAAGCATGATGTAACCAGTTCATCAACACGCCGCACTCCCAGCCACTTTCGTTGGTGGAATATGGAGTCTGCGTGTTTCTGGACATCCAACAAATGGCTTTATGGGAAAAATTTTGTGGGGATGTGCACACTTTTTTCCCAACCGCGGTGTACGTTGCACCTCACTCCATGTCACGCGGTTGGCTGGACCTAGGTTTTGAAAACAAGGAGGCAGCAGACAAGGCTGCTGCAGTGTGAGTAGTGATTGACCTACCCATAGGGCAACAGGTCATCAAAACCAAACGCACCAAATGACAAAATCCAACCAAATTTTCCTCACATTTGACTTTTTGCCTACTACGTTAAAATGTGAAATTTTGGAGCAACACCTGAAAGATGGTCTCACCATTTATGGCAAAAACAATCTTTTGAGATGCAACGCTTTACGCTGATGCCACACCTGTGCACTGGCAAAGCCATCGCAGTTCTGACCCCAACCAAGGAGATTGCAAAGAACCTAACCCAGATCCCACACTCCACTTTTATTAATATTAAGGGCATACCACCCACCCTTTCTGGGTGACCATGGACAGCGCGCCCCCCATCTGCACCCACTGTGATGCATTTGGCCATAAGGCACATGCATGCCCCACCAAGGAGGGCATCACATTCCAAGAGCACCCCTCAGTGGCCATGGCCAGCGGAGAGGCGCACTACAAACCAACCGCAAGCACCAAAGAGGCTTTCCCATGTTATGCACAAGGCTGCTACCTACTGGTAAAGCCTATTTACCTGCAAGAGCGGAAAAAGGCCAAGCAGGCCCGCAGGGCTGCAGCCAAGGAAGTGGCCAAAGTCACCACCGCTATCCCACACTCCCAACACCAGGAGGACATCAAAACCTTTGTGGCAGAAGCAACTCAGGAATCCATCAAACAATCAGATTGGGAAGCCCATGCTGATTGGGCCACCCGATCTGAGGATCCAATGGGTGACTCAATTTCACCCAATCTTTGCAACCAAGCTCTGGTCAAAACTGACTTGGTCTCCAACCTACCTGAAATTTTTTTTTGCCCCACTCAATGGTGCACCAAACTCATCTGCACTGCAAAAAATTCATCCAACGTTGGGGAAACAAGAGAAGGAAAAATCCAACGCAAACCTTTCTGCAAAAATTAACAAAACTACCAATAGCGTTGCTGCAAACACCCACACTGCCATGAAGGCCCGTGAGGATCTAGAGGAGGCTAGTGGGCCTGGGTGCCCACCCCCTCGCACCTAAGGTGTGATGGGGGAAACCTTCACTTTAGGGACATTGAATATCGCCAGACTCAAGGCCTCGCTGTCCCAGGCTAGGAAACTGAGTTTTTTACAACAAAATCTTCCCATAGATATCCTGGCCATCCAGGAGTCCCACTGTCCATGAGGTTCCAAGGATGCCTGGAAAACCATACTCCTCCCATCCCTATCCTTTTGGTCAGAGCAATGTGGGGTGCTAGTTCAGAGAAATAATTTCTTCAAATTTTTATCGTCAGAAACCTTCCTCAATGGCCAAGTCCTCATTGTCACTTTCTTGTGGGCTGACATGGCGCATGCTATCGTCAACATTTATGCCCCAAATGGTGCGTGAGCGCGTTGGGAATTTTTCTCATTGGTCAAATCCCTCCCGCTACCCCAAACCCTTTCATAGTCAGCGACATGAACTGTTGGCTAAACACACCAACAGACCGTTAGCCTTCCTCCTCCCACGCCCCCCAGAGTCACATAGAACTTCGCGTTTTAAAGGCCACCCTTGGTTTAATGGATGCGCTGCTGCAGCGAGCCCCAATGCTCAAAAACATGACGCGCCCCCACGTCCACAACAGCCAATTAAGGTCCATGTCCCGCATTGACCTTATCCTTAAGCTGGCGAAATTCCAACCCCACATCTCCCACTTTAAAACAACAAAAATGGAATTCTCCAACCACTGACTGGTCTCAATAACCTACCACCTACCCATCACAGTGGCTAGGGCCCCACATTGGTGCAAACTCCGCCCCCCTAAACTTGCATTGGCAGAATTTTCCACTTGGGTGGAATCAGAAACTTTGGCAAAAGAGTTTGTTGCACCATTTTGCGTGGACCCCATCTCCACGTGGGCAACCTTCAAAGAGGATACCATCTGCCACTCTCGCCACCTCTCCTCCAGACGCTCATGAGCCACATCAGCTGTCATTTCGCGCGCTCCAGCAGAGTTGGCGCACCTGGAGTCCAACATCCCGGCTACAAGATACAGCCCTGCATGGGGCTGGAAGTGGGTAGAGGCAGCCGCCCACCTCAATGTGCTTGAAAGGCAACACAAACATCGGGTTTGTGTTCAGTACAGAGCCAAACGCATTACAAAGGGTGACAAGTGCACCGCATATTTTTTTTTATTTTTTTTTGCACCGCGCCAGAGCATGGCCTGCACACAGGTGCAAAGATTGGATGATTCCATCGCGGATACGCCAGCTGAAGTGGCAATTGAAACACAGAAGTATTACTCCAAGTTATACCAATCTGATCCAATTCAGCCAGCTGAAGTGGTGGAATTTCTCAACTGAGCCCACATCTGCACCATTTCCCGATACCCAGAAATAATGAATTTGATTACTCCAAATGAATTATGGACAGCCATCCGCGGTGCACCAAACTGGAAATGACCAGGCCCAGATGGCATTCCATATGAATTCTATAAAAAGTACTTCAAATATATATCCCCACTACTGCTTGCCTCACTTAAACAGAGTCTTCTGGAAACGCGCCTCCTACCAGGAGGACAAGAGGCCTTCACCATCACACTCTTTAAGAAAGGGGACAAGCTAGACTTAGCCAACTGGCGCCCCATTTCTATAACTAACACGGATAAAAATTTTTAACCAAAATCATGGCTAACTGTTTAGGGATTGTAGCCTCTGCTACCATCTCCCCAGAAAAATTTGGTTTCATACCCAGAAGGTCGATTTGGGACAACGTGCACTCTGTGGCTAACGCATGCCAGTCCACAGCCTCTGGGGCACTTGTATTCTTGGACCAACAGAAGACCTATGATAGAGTAAACTGGGAATACCTCAGGGCCTGCCTCCATCAATTCTGCTTACCCCCTCGCTTCATCAACTGGGTGATACTGCTCACGGAATCTGCAACAATGGCAGTATGTGGCCCTGGCTTCCTAACGGAAGTAGTCCGCCCTCAAAGGGGCTTGCAACAAGGGGACCCCCTTAGCCCACTCTTATACAACTTCAGCCTTGACTTACTACTTCAAAACGTGAATGCCCACCTCACTGGGGTCCATGTGCCAGGCCAAGCCCTAGTCAAGATGATGGCGTTTGCAGATGACTGTGTGGTTGGGGTGTCCAATAATAAAGATGCACGCGCACTTGAAGCTCTCATCCAGGAGTATTCCCAGGTAAGTAACGCTGCACTGAACGCTTCCAAAACCGAAATCATCCTCCTTGGTCGGTATCAGACCTGCTGGGCCCCAGCAACCAGTGCCCAGACCAGCCCATCTGCTCGCACACATGCTCGCCCTCCCAGCTCACCCCACACCGTCCCACTGGTGCTCCCCTTCGTGCCACGCCCTACCATAGGGAAGGTCCGCCATCTGGGTGTGTGGGTGGAGGCAGGCAGGTACACATCAGCAGTAATGGAGAGTCGTATTCTAGACAACGTGATGAAGCACATCGCCTCCCTCAGAGCCCACCCAACTTCCCTTACTGGAAGGGTTGTTTTAGCCAACTCTATGCTCCTCTCCAAAGTCTGGTTTGGAGCCCACGCCATCCCCTTCTCCCCAAGCTTCTTCAAATCTATGTATGCACTTCTGCAAGGATGGCTTTGGTCAGGCCGCCCTCCACCTGTAAGGCTAGAGGTCATGTTTGGCCCTCATCATCATAGTGGCATGACCTGCTTGACTTCAAAGCACATGCAGTTAAGATCTTGGGCATCTGGATTGCGGCTGTCACCGCCCCTACGCTCCCCTCCCAACACTGGTCCTGCGCGGCCTGCTCCAACTTCTCCCGCGCCTTGGGCCTCAACAATCCATCGAACCCTCACTCCCTGATGAAATACCTGGCTTCACACCTATCAGCCACAGGTCCTCACGGGACTAAAACCCACTACAAACAAATCCTACTCTCCATGCGGAGCGCTGAGTGGAGAATCTGTATTAGCGGACACACAGCCCAGAGAGGCCGCCCCTCTCCTCAATTCACACAAGAGGTACAGGGGCTGCCCATCCAAGATGGCGTGATCCCCACACGGCCCCATGTCCTATCCAGGGTGGACTACCTGGACATGATGGACTTCACTTACTCCATTGAGACCCAAAAAACTATCTGGATATACACACACCATCCTCTGTTGCAGCCTCAAATCTGTTCCCATGTGTGGCGCTGCCTGAGGCGGGTGTACCATATGGCCGAGCACTATAACGCTTTACACTCATCCTACGTCGTGTGTGGCCAGTATGGAACGCTGTTCCACCACCTGGAGAAGTGTCCTACCTCTAAAGTGATATGGCGCAAAGTTCAACGTCTGCTGGGCCAGGATCAAACACATCCATTCAGTCTGTCAAGAGATATGTTTGCTTTATCAATGGCCTCTCCCCTTCCACCCTCCCTCCATGCTCTGGTGGTTGCAATCGCCATGTGGATGATCCACACGATTGTCTTGGATGCCATCGCAGGCTCCACCCCCACCCTCCCAGAAGCTGTCCACAGATTCCAGTCTCATTTGGTGGACCACTTTCAGGCGTGGATATTTGGATACCTCCCACTGCATCACCGACAGCTGGTCTCCTCCTGGTTCCCAGTTTGGTTCATAAAATCAGACCCCTTCCTCCACACGTGTTCAATAGAGGCTATGGCCCCTTTACACGTTCCCTCCCCCTCCCCATAGTGGCGTTCCCGCTGGCAACAGGAGATAGCATCGCTTCCTTGGGGTGCCTTCCCTGTTACTAAGTTTTATCTCTTTTGGGTCAAATTTGGAAGTGTCCATCCCATGGTTAGCCTTCCTCATAATAAATTTAAAACTAAAAGAAATTTCTACCAGATTAAGTGCAATAGCTTTCTCTTCTGGAATCCAATTTTGATCCACTGATTCTCATGCATATTTTTGTTACACACATTTTCAATTATCTTAAAGTATATTTTGGTAGAATTGAGAATCACAGCTAGATTAAGTTTTCTGCTTCTTTGGGATGGGGTAAATTTAATTTTGGAGGAGCAGCGGACAACAAGCGTTTATCTAGGGCATTCCCAAAGTCTGCATCCTTACTAACAGCAATGTTCATGGCACCTTTATTTTCCTTGATTAGTAAGGATATTACCCAGTTAATTTAATAGACATGGATGAGCCCTTAAATCCTTACTAAGCTGTGGGGTTACCCTTAATCAAGGTAAAAAGATTTTGGTGAAGCATAGTCGCAGTTTTTTTAGCCATCCAATTAAGTGTAAGAAAAAGCCAAATATAGGTATGGCTGAAAAGGTCAGGGGTCAGGTTAAGGTGTCCAAGCTTGTAATTAATTGTGAAGTTGTATGTATAAGTTCCTGGTGCCAACAGGCCTGTCATTGATTCATTATATGAGTGCCCTTATGGAACTCCAGGGCATGATGTTCAGTTATTTTAATGAAGGGATGTTGGGTGTACAGCAGGTGGTGCTTTCATTTGTTGATAGCGGCAATGATAGCACGAAGTTCCTTACCATTCACGGTGTAGTTTGTCTCAGCTGGAAGAAACTTACAGCTAAAAACACAGGATGTGCCAAACCAATCTCACCCTCTTGTAAGAGAACAGCCCTAGAGAAAAGTGGTAGGCGTCCATCTCGATAACAAGGGGCGATCAGGGTGAGGATAGTCTAAGGCTGGCGCAGTAAGTAAGCTCTCCTTCACAGCTTAAAAGCCGCCTCCTATTACTCTCCCCAGGAAAAGTGTACCTAGCCTGTGAGGAGGTCAGGGGTGCAGTGTTAGAGGAGAGATCCTTAATGAAACGGCGGAGGAAGTTTACCACACCAAGAAAGCATCATACCCCAATTTTTTTTATGGGGGGAGTCCAGTTCTGGATAGCTGACAGTTTATCCGAGCAAAAACCATGCCTTCCTTGAAGATAACGTTTCTAAGAACGATATAGTCCTTTAAGAACTCACACTAGGAGGGCTCTAACTTCAAATTGTCTTGATTGTCTAAAGAGCTTTTTCTATGTCCACAGCGTGGTTTTTCTGGTCTCAGAAAAACAAGGATGTATCCATATATATCAACGCAGAATTTATCAACAAGGTTGTCCAATACTTGATCAATCATGTATTGAAATACTTTGGGCGCATTGAAGAGTCTGTATGGCATCGCCTTGTATTTGAAGTAACCCAAGTGAAACATGAAAGCTGTATAGTGTTGATGATTGAGGAGAACTGGGATCTGTAGAATTATTGACAAGGTCCAGTTTAGAGAAAAATTTACTTTGCAATTTTTGGATAAACATCTTCTATAAATGGAATGGGGTAGGGATCTGGCTCCATAATCGCATTAAAGCGGAAATAAACACAATGGTGAAGCTCCTAAATAGCTTTGGCTACCAGGAACACAAGAGAGACCACAGAAGACTTGAATGGTGGATGAGATTGCATGTGAGCATATACTTCACATAAGCGTCCAGAAATCTTTTTGTCTTTAGGTTTAAGGAGCATACAGGGAAACCATGGGAAGATCTGCATCCCCCTTAAACTTAAAAAATAGGCAAAATGTCTAGAAATGGATGATACAGAGTGGAAATCAGGCTAAAATAAGTGAGCAAAATGTTGGAACTCTGGTGAGAGGTTTATGTGAAATGAACCTTTGTGACTACCCTAATGAAGGGGCCCTGATTTGGTATGGAGCAGAAATTAGTATCACGGATGGTATTACTTCAGGATGCAGAGTGACTGGACCACTTCTCATCTCAAGGTAGGGGAAGTGATTGTACCACCACCTCATACCTAGTATAATTGGGCAAGGAAAATTCTTCATGGCACAGAAACGCTCCTCAAAAGTATGATGGGCTTGACAGAGGATAACTGGCCATTAGACCTCCTGCTACTTTAGGCCTTAAAAGTGTCAGAAAATGTAATTTCCTCATTATTTGTGATTGTCAGGTTGAGCCATTTAAATCAGGGAAAGGTCAATGAAAATTTTTTTCTTTTTAGTATCAACCAGTGCATTGACAGCATCCATGGTAACTCTGAACTTATAAAGCTTACACTTTGTGGTGAATGGATAATCAAATAAGAAGGGTTAGACCTGTTTTTATTCAAGTGCATAAGATGTGCTGGAGTCAGATGCATGTTGTAGAGTTGTTATGTGCCTTCTGTGGTGTAGGCCTCAGAGGTTCCTCTCATGAGGCTACCAGCTTCAGGTGTGGATGAAGGAACTCCACTGGGGAACAGACCTCACAGGGAGCAGGGTGCTTTGGTCGTGGAGGCCAGGCATAGTGGGTGGGACCTCTCTTGCATGCACCAAAGACAGTTGATGCTCCACCCGAGTAGCTAAGGATATATCCTCCTCCAACATAGTAGCAAAACGAGTGGCTGCAGTAGCTCTTAGTAACTCTGGGCCCAAGTTCTTATTAACATGCGCGGGAGATGGGTGAGAGGAGCAAAGGATGACTAGGACAAAGTACAAAAGCAAACAGCATATTCAGATACTGAAAGGGTGGCTTGCTATTATGACAGTATCTTAGACCAGATTGAATCAAGAACTCCTAAGGTGTGGCTGCATAATGGACCAGGTCAATATACTCCTCCAGCAAAGAGGGTAGGTCAGGTGGTTTACAAAAAGGCTTATTACCCAGGCTGCTAGGTTAGTGGGCAAGGTGAATATTAGCATGTCCACTTGCATATATAAAGGCTGTGATACCCCATTGCATTATAGAAGCGCACGCTCAGATGGAGTTGCTTCAAGGCGTTACAGAGTAGGTCGGCCTCTGAGGGGTCCAGAGTAGCTCAGGGTTGGTTTCCCACAGGCTGAGGTTGACAGCATGGGAGGCGCAAATAGTAGGTGCAAAGCGACTGCAAACCTCTAGAAAAAAATTAGGAAAGAGATTACTTCTATCACCACAGTGGTGGTGTTGGTGTACCACGCAGGGAGGCTCACAAGATCAAAAGTTTCTAGTACTTTTATATTATATAGAGACAAAATCTAATCAGTTTATTTTAATATCACAAATTGCTTCCATAAGGTGCTGTGCAAGACTGTTAATTAGGCATACTCATGCACGTGCCCAGATCAAAGTTTTCCAGAATTAAAATAGAGGCAATACTGCACATATTACAGTTGATGAGTGGTGAGACTGCTGACAAGAGATGATAATATAACAGTAGCATAGTTCTAGCTGTTAGGGCTCCATAATGAGAGCTGAGACCGCGGCATCAATTGCTACAAATTTTAGAGGATATGATTTTTAATTTAAGCCCAAAATAATAAAGTAAATTAGAAAGTATTTATCTAAATTATAGAAAAAAATTAAGAAGTAATTTGAGGGAACACTAATATCAATAATTATTACTGATAATTTCATACTTTATTTGATTATTCCATGAAGGAAAACATTTTATTATTAAAATGATAATTACTTAGGATTTGAAAGTCAGGCTAAAATCCTGATCCTTGAAGTATCTTAATATGGTTTATTATCCACTGAAGCAGTAGTTTAAGAGTCGTTATTCTCAGGGACAGTTGCCAAATTTATATCCATTAGAACATTGAAATTATAGTCATAATTTTAGGATTTGTTGCCAGATTTGATTTGATAAAAATTTCTGGAGGCTTAATTGTATCTTTTTACCCTGTCATGATTGCCTCAACTTTCTAAATGGTTTCAAACTTTTTGAGGTTTTTTGCCATCATGCCACTCCAGTTAGATTCTATCAGGATACAGGCTCAACTTGATTTATATTCACAACTATAAGAGAAATGTTACATTAATGAAGAGCCTGGACCATGACAAATAATACTTATTGTACTCAATATAATCATTATACCCATTGTATGCGCTGTCAGAATGTAGCTCAAAAATCAGGACATCAATATTATGAGTTTAGGAGGTTGAATATAAATATACCACAATTTTGGTAAAAACCCTTTACATAAATTTTATTTAATATTTAGAAAACTTTTTTGGAGTAGAGTTTACCTATAAAAGAATTATATGAATAAGTTCTGTATAGGGCTTTTATATGATATTAAGCAGAATAGACCTCGTCAGGGGATAAAGGGTCTAAAATTTGAAGAGATTACAAGAGATTTGTAAGAACATGACCTTTTGTAGTAGTGTGCTTTTTCCACTCACTACATTTTGGTGCTCACTACAGAGGGAAAATTTTGCCCATTTATCTCAAGAATTAATAATAACCAACATGGATACTAACCTAAGAGAAGATGACAAAAACGAGAAATTAACTGTGTTTCATGGTACTTTACCTAGTCCTTACCAGCTAACCCAATGAAATATAGTTTGGATTTATACAGCTCAAATTAAATGGTTTAGTCCTTACTCCTTCACTTCTCATCAAACCATGCATATTGAAAAATTCTAAGTGAATTCTAACTCTTTAGTTTATGACATATAACTTCATGCCTTATTTTTTTAACTGCTGACATAACCAAGAGTAACTACTACATGACTATGAACCATGTATGGCATATTCATGGCCAGATGCTATCCTTAATCATCAACATTGATCATATTAAACAATACCATTGTATATCTCCAACCATCTGTGTGAAATTCCCAGATGAGCATCTTATGACAACATGCGTTATTATTGGAAAAGTTTAATTAAAGCCATAAGAACGTTGATGACTTAAGATAATTGCACAGACAACTGGAGAATACTTTTCAGGGTGTAAAACAAGCAGTAGACTTCAATTACGAACTCAATAAACAAGTCTCTCATTGAGTAGATAAAGTTATCAACTTGATGAAGTACAACGTAATAGAGATTAGCTGCCAAGCAAAGAACAATTAGAGTTGCTGCCGCTGAATAGGACCAAGGATTATATTAGTTACAGTTGTTTTTCTAAAACGCCACTAATGCTTTAAGAGCTTAATTTAATAACCACTCTGTAGAAGAACTCACCTTGTACACCCAGAAGAAGATGCAAAATTGCATCCTATAACATTGGAAGTTCTGCTGAAGATACTAATTCCCTTTATAAGAGTCTAAAAAAACTTCTTCAAAGCCAGCAAATTTCTAGGCTAAGAGATATTGAAAATTGAAGGTCAACATCACAACTATTTACGATGATCTGGGAGATATATTTCAGGCCAACAAATACCTTTATTATATAACCCTGAATTATGGGATGTTAACAGAGTCAAAAAAATGAAAAATGAAAAACTTATATTCTAAATATAAAATAAGAGACAAGATCACCTTGTTAAAACAGTTTATACAGAAATTGGAATGAGAATAAGAGAGGCCCAAATTACTTAGGTATTACGAATTTCCCAAATCAATGAAGGAAGTTGTTAAAGAAACCCTTAAGTTCAGCTCAGAATAGACTATATTTAAGAAAGAATAATCATAGGTGGGCTCATATTAGCTATAGCAAGTTAGCTTCAATGGTATATGCCAGCCACACTGATGTTTTTACCTCGTTCCTCAATAATCCTAGCTCAAGAAAAGAGCCACTCTTATGAACTCAACAATCCAAAATCCCATGATGGTTCATGGAACTGCGTTTGGATCCACCACTACTAGAATGGCCTTTACCTTACAGAGATTCAATATTGTCGACCTTACCCAAGTTTAATCAAAATGGAAGACTACAGTCATTCCTGAAAGATGTTCAAAATGACTACATATAGAGCAGACAATCTTTTAAAGGTAGTCACAACTTTAAATTGTTTGGAATATAAAGCTGTGATATAATCTATGTCCTACCTACTCAAGGACAACTGAAGATTTGTAGACTTCAATAATTCCATAGTAAGAAAATTTATTGGTCCTGAGATGACCTTTATTAAAGCTAAATTAATGACTATGATATTCTGGAAAAACGAGACCTTTATGAGTTTAATGAACAATGTTGAGATAAGCTCTAAAGTGGGTAAAGCCTTAACTTCAGAGTTTAAAATAAGTATTATCAAATTATATTAAATGTATCAATCAATGCTTTATTGGGACTAAGGCCCAAAATTCTTATTAGCATTAGATTTATTAGCACCAATGAATTTCGCTCAATAGCGCCAAATTTATGATTAAACAGAGTTAAGATAAATCTTAATGTTTGTGCTCCACTGACTGATGAGATAGGGAATAGTGTCCTAATTGAATTATCATAATCTGATAACAAGTATGAGTTTGCATTCAACGTTTAACCCTCCTATTAGCCCATTCATAGTTCTAAGCCACCTATTATAGCTTACTATCTGTTAGCCTTCTTATAGAAAGTATTGGACCATCTTAACTATGTTACCATTATTGATCTCAGTCCAGACTTAGATTATGATCATCTGATCTACTCTAACTCCAAACCTGGATTATGCCATCCCCTCTTACGTTCCTGAATCTATTTCGTCCAACACATGGTATTCTCCTACCCCTTATCATAACCTTGATTCTCCCCTGGTACTTTAAAGTGCCAACCTTTTTACTAATAAAGTTTTTTTCTCTCTTTTATCTATATATTATAAGTCTTTGTTACTGGAGTAGAGATTCACTATACCAGGAACTGTAGGAATTGATTGTATAATTTTCTATACAATATTCAGTGGATTTGACCTTGCCAGGGGACAGAGGTCAAATATTCAAGGAAGTTTGGTGAGCTTTAAGGAGGAACTATAACTTGTGTAGTAGTGTTCTCATCTCATGCACTTTATTTGGTGCTCAATACTGGGTGGTAGTGTGCATATTTTGATGAAAGTGATTCCAAGTGAATTTCCTGACCAATACCAAGATACCATTAGAGAAATTCATGTATCTGTCACCCATTGCAAGGAGCAGCCAAAAAAACCAGAACTCTATTAACTGTTGCAAGGATCAACTAGAAATAATTGATAATATACCCAAAAAGCCAACATGAAATCCTCAGTGCCCTCTCTGTTTCACACATCAAAGCTCCTCACTACCATGATAAAATGACCAAACTAAATGTTTTAGCACCCTTTTTGTCTCTGTGCTGACGCTCTTCATTTTCTGGTGAGAAAATTGAAATAAAAACCCAAAATCACAGTGCCCTTCTCTTTTTCTGCGCAGACTATCCTCATTGTTTTGCTAATGAAACAGTCACCCCAAATGCCTCAGTCCCTCTCTTTTTCTCCCTGCAATGATGCTCTCTGCTTCTCTAAAACCAAAAATTGAAGATAGTAAAAATTAAATTTTGGCTTTTAATCTTTTCTTATTAAAAACTTTGTTTAATTTTATTTTTACTAATATCTTAGGCTAACCTGGTGATATTAAAGAATTAAACCCCTAACCAAAAATTAAGTATAACAAAGATGTTTTAAAAATTGACACCAGAATGCCAAGGACTCTCAGAGCTTCCCTCACCCATTCTGTTATTCCTGCGGCCCTTCTGTATACTGTATTCTCCCACTGAAAAAGATTTGCTAGCCAATTTTCTAGACATAAACATCACTTACCTAATTGTGCACCAAAAATGAATGTCAGTGAGCCCAGAGGAATGCAAATACATTGGTATTCTAAAATCACCCCAGACATTTTAAGCTTCTTGCCTGCTCATTGTGTACCTCCACCGTGAATAAGGTCCCCTTGAGCAGGAGCTGTTAATCTTTCTTGACTTCTTTATCCGCTCCAACCCAACCTTTAATGATCATGATACCAAGCTCACCCATCTGGCCTTTAAGGTTGATGTTGCACATGGACAGTATCACCTACTGCTTAACATTTCTAATTTGTGGTTCATCTATTGAGGAAGTTCAACCTCTGAACCGCAGTTGCCACCAGTTGCCCTCTTCACCACACCTATAATATAGTGGCGGCCAAAGCACATGAGATCTCTCTGCATTTTGTCAACATTTCCCTGCCCTTAACAAGCGCAACACTGAGCTCAACCACATGGTTGTTGAGACAAAACGCCTCGTCGCCCACATCCTCTGGGTACAATTGGGTGCCTCACTACTCAATATCCTTACAAAACCTTTGGGCCCCCAGGAGAAACCTTAATTTGAGGCCACCATCAGCGAGTATACCCTAGATAGTTAAAATGATCTATGTGACCCTCTCCTCAGCCTACTCTGACTGATTAAGTTTGTTTCCAATTACCTCAATGCCCGTCTCTTCAGTGGTGGCGCCATCATCACCTTGGAGGAGTTGCTGCAATTTTTAGTTTGACAAACTGCAGGTCATCTAGCTCCCAGGTGAGGACATTCATGTCAATGTTAACCTACTGCATATGTCACATGTACCGCTGTTTGATCCTACTTCAAGATTAAGGGCCAAAATTCAAAAATCACCATGAAGCATGCCAGCCGCCTGATACTTGTAAGGCCCCGCTGAATGAGTCTGCCTCTACTTCGTGCCTACCTGGCCCTGAACAGCTGTTCAGAAAAGGCTTTGGTACATGACATTGGGGTGACCCCAAGACCTAAAAGTTTACTGATTCCAACCTCACATGTGGCGTCTCCACCACCAACCTTGCCCTCATCAAGGCTTCTTAGGATAAACCCGCCATTGCTGATCCCAGGTGCCTTAGTGACCCTTGAAGAATCATGCCTTAAGCTTCTGCCCCATGTTTTCAGCAGTTTTGAAGATAACCTGTTCTGTGTGTTCAACCGTGAGAGCTCCATTGGTGCTGATATGCTTTTGATGGTGCACACTAACTTCTGCGACATCTCAGAAACATGCTGGAGAGCTTAAACATACCAAATACCTGCGCCATTGCATGGGCATTTACCAAATGGGCTTAACTATCTTCACTTCTGCCTCACCATCATTACTCATGATGCCATACATTTTTAGAAATGATCTGCTCCAACCTTGACCCCTTTAAACATCACACTAATCAGTGTTTCATAACGTTCTGAGCCACGTGCACTTCATTGGCAATGGCGCCCACTCCACCTTTAGTCTAGACCAGCTTTATGCCATAGAATAAACGATACTTTAGCTAGGGGCAGCACCAATTTCTCAATTACAATCTGCTTACCAATACATATTATCATTATGGATGAAGTCAACACTTACACCAATTATGCAAGTGACACCAACATAAAAGCCATCAACTGCCCGCACAAAGTGCAGCTGAGGTAAACCCTATAATTTCTAAACCACTTCCATCTTAACTACCTTGGTTCTTCATATCCAATCTACCTCTGTTTTTTGGGTTTATATTAAGACAATTAACCCAGGCAAATTTATTGTTACCCCCAGTTGAGGCTTTAAGGGGATCTATTATTTGCTATAGTTTGGGTAAAGCCTCAACTTTATGGTTCCAAAATAATTATTTCTAATTTACATATAATAAATTAATCAATGTTATATTGGCAAAGGACCAAAATCCTTATTTACATTAGACTATTAGCACCAAGCAATTTCACCAATAACGTCAAATATAAAGTTAACAAATTTCAGGTATTTACAATGTCAGTGCTCCACTGACTGATGATATAGGGAAGAATGCCCTGAATTATTAACATCTGATTACAAGTATGAGTTTGCATTCAACGTTTAACCCTCCTATTCGCCCATTCATAATTCTATGCCACCTATTATAGCTTACTATCTTTTAGCCTCCTAATAGCAGATAATGGACCATATTAACTGTGTTACCATTATTGATCTCAGTCCAGCCTTAGACAATGATCATCTGATCTACTCTAACTCCAAAACTGGACTATGCCGTCCCCTCTTACATTCCTGAATCTATTTCATCACACACATGGTATTCTCCTACCCCTTATCATAGCCTTGATTCTCCCCTGGTACTTTAAAGTACCAACCTTTTTACTAATAAATTATTTTTTACTCCCTATTTTATTTATATATAGTAGAAGTCATTGTTCTTGGAGTAGAGATTCACTATAACAGGAACTGTAGGAATTAATTATATAACTTTCTATATAATATTCAGTGGATTTGACCTTGCCAGGGGACAGAGGTCAATATATTAAGGAAGATTGGAGAGTTCCAAGATGAACTTTAACCTGTTCAGAAGTTGTGCTTGTCTCATGCACTACAACCGGTTTCACCATGAGTCTAGGATTTCTGAGGGAGCCATGGTGTTGGCTTAATATAACTTAAAATTGCCTTAATATTTTTAATAAGAATAACTCAAGTTTAACCTCTCTTTATTGCTCACTTTGGTCAAGTTACTGGACTCAACAGCTAATATTGTTTTTAAAGTGCTTCAAAAACAATTTTAGGCCACTTAATGAAGAATTTTAAAAAATCAATGCAATCAGTAGCTAGGTAACACTAAAAACAAGGCAAGAGTTAGATAAAACAAGGCAAGAGTTAGCTGCCAATGATGTGGATATACCAGACCTTGACATAGTATTGCAGAGGCGACCTGCTGAATTTATGACTAAAAAGGTCATAATGCCGCCAGATGTCTGAAGGAATAACCCAATATAAACTATATATAATTGTTTGTAAAAACGAGGACCAGGGAAAAGACAAATAATAATAGAGGAGGGGTGCTTATCTGTTAGAAAACCATCTAGATTAACATGAAAACAAGATCAAAATGCTAATGAACTGCAATCTTTTTACAAAAAGCATTCTCACCCCATAGAACAACTATAACTCAGAGCAAATGCTTTGAGCTTAGGAAATAAGACCATCACATTATTTTATAACCATATGCTATGCAATTTCAGAACAAGCCTTAATTTTTAGAATAAATTAAATAATGAACTGTATAACTTAAAAGAAGCCAAGGTAGCCTTTCCTTTAGATAGTTTTTATTACCATTTTAATTGATGTTAGAGAAAAGATTATGAATATGACAATCAGGCCAATAATCCAGCCATTCTTACATAAAAAGTAAACTTAGAATACTTCTATGAAAGGGTGGTTAGCCAAGCGGGTAAAAATGCTTCCACCCCTAGTGCAGGTTTTGAGTTCCAAACCTGTACTGGCTAGAAAACATTCTCATTGTGGTATATTTGTCCCAAGGTTGACCCACCTCAAATAATTTTTAAAGAATACTTCTATGATTGCACTTATACCAAAACATGCTAATAAGATATGAGTTTGTGAAAATATTAATATTGACGCTCTGGTTAAGGTAATCTTGAGTCATTTTTCAAAAACTGAAGATTGTTCTTGATGTGGCCCACCTTTCAGAAATATGGAATAGCTGGCTCTGGAAGGACCATTAGCAAGTGAGCATATAGCACAAATTGATGAAATACAGCTTTTTACAAATAGCTCTAACTATAATCTTCAATAGTAGCAACTATCAATTTGATTATTGGTACTAGTTTATTCATATTTTATGAAAAGTTCTCAATTTAGTAGAAGCACTTAAGATCATCTGTCAGTTGTTGCCTTTACATTGTTATCAATATTGATGTTTCATCAATAATCACAAAATTTTACCAATGTTTTATACAAATGGAGTAATCCATTCGCTATCAGAAAAGTGACTTTAGTCAGTCCCATCCACCCAAATTTTTTTGTATCATGGCATCCCCTTGTGACCGTCTAAAAGTTAAAACTTAACCCTGGGGAACAACAGGTTATAAACACTGGGATGTCTCTGGTTTACTTGACAGAGTTTTTAAAAAGCTACTCTACATGCGAAAAATAGCAGATTGAGCCTCATGAGGCCCCTTGTTTAAACACCCCTGATAAGAAGTAGCGTTCTCCTTAATAACTTATGCGCAAAAGATTTGAAGTAAAGAAAAGACAGAAAATCACATATGCATATACAGTGACCAGAAAAGAGACTTAGTTCAGTGAGGGCTTTTATAATATCAGAGTTTGAACTGCCCAACGCAATTCAGAATGTATGCACAATTATATTGCAAGGTCATTGGAAAGGACTAATGGATGAGCAAAAAGATCAATATCTTGTTTTACCAGAAATATTCCCAGATACCTGCCACCATGTGAATATGACCTGGGATGTACTAAAAAATTCCAACACTGCATTGAGACTGATGCCAGACCAATACAATTTTGGCCATAAAGAATAGCTGTGGCAACAATGAGTTGTGTGAAAAAAATCTTAATCAAGTATTGCAGCAAGGAATAATCATGTCATATTATGGTCATTAGTCCAGCCATGTATGTAAGGCTTCCATTTTTAAGATTCTAAATGGTGCTAATCCTAGAAGCCCAACAGTCATTACTTGCTCCAAGTCTAAAACTTTCACAAGTACTTTCTTTATTATAATTAGGGAGGCTAAGATTTGCTTAGGTCCCATCAAGCGAAAGTATCCATCCTATAATAAGAGAATGAAGTGACTTATTGAAGTAAAGTCATCAAATGGAGATGTAAATAAGAAGAGTAACTTTATTAGTAAATAGATTGGTGATATTTATATATTACTTCTTAAATTATATAATCCCATAAGGAAAAAAAATTTTATTTTGATTCTTAGGAGCTATCTGAATGGAGGTTCTTAATTATTGCATCCATAAAAGCAAATGCTTTTGTAGACTAAACAGTATAGCGGTGTTATGCTCTAAATGTCCCAGTTAGACAAGACTTTTTATATTAAGGTGATCTTAAGTCAGATTTATATTCTAACCTAATGAGGTCACTAATAGATTTTCAGCCTTATAAGATATCCTATAGAGATGTTATTTTACATCAGGAGGTCTCAATTATCCAGCTTATTAATATTTTATCTCAGAAAGTTTGAGGCCTTAAATTGTATCTGGGAAGTTTTTCCAGTATGGACTTGATCATCACTACTAATAAATTTATCCATATATTAGATTGGGGTATCATCTAAAGTCCCTAAATTATCTTGCTTGTTGAGTCTCTTAGATGGATTGCTTAAATTATTTTCTTCTTAGTATGCATGATATCCTAGTATCTGACATCACCCCATTAAAATTATTGGCATGGGAGTACTGGGGCAAGAAATGAATGTGTACTCTGTTGATTGTGAATCCAGTTTCTAGGGGCTTAATTGAGTATTTGTCTCCACGCTTATAAGCTAAGATTTAAAGTCCTTTCCAGATGAAAACTATTTTTCATCAGGCAGTGAATGCAGTTGTGGCAGTATAATACTAAATTTTTTTTTTTTTTTTTTAGTACTAGATGGTCCCAGTATAATACTAAATTGGAAAACTCAAATAAGTGCAAAGGTTGGCGGGTTGCAATCTCTTGACCTTCTTTTGTAACTGTTTTGGCCAAGTCATTGCATCATACTGGAGAGAAATAATTTTTTTTTGCCAAACTTCTTAACACTTTTTCAGGATCTTTGGTGTCATAACTTGTAATCTTTTGTGCTAAGAGGACAGAAATTACATATTGTCTTCTATATAATTCTTAAAATGTGGAAATTTTGATAATACAATGATAGCTTATCTGGTAAGCCATGAGTGCATGTTAAAGTTGGCACTTAGGCGTTATATTTCAGATGCACATGTCAACACCCACAACAACACTAGATAATTTTTGAGGTCATCAAACTGGATAAAAAATGTGGCAACAAGAAACTTTATTATCAGGAATGAGTTTTTATTAAACAAACAAAGGGGAACACCGTAGTATCTGGTATTGCCAGTTGCTCATAGGCTTGCTATATCAACTTAATAGTAGACAATAAAATATACACTTAAAAAAGACCCTCTTACAGATGGCAATCTCACTCAGATATTCTCGCTACCAGAGTTCTCATTTATTCATTTTGTGGTTACTAAGCAGCACTTAAGATTAGGCAAACTACCTGCATAATTTCCAAAGTAGGGCAGGAAAGCGAGTGAATAGGGCTTGGGGCATTTCCAACATAAACCAATCTTCCATTTGTGGTATAAATATTCTTTATGTTCTTAAATTGCTAGCAGCTGGTCAAACTAATTATAAAGGATCTTATTGCCAATGTTTTTCTGCCAACGCGAGGACAAAAAAGCTATTAATGATGAATTAAAAAAGGAGTTAATTAGGTGATCAAGACCACAGTGTTGGTGGTCCATAATGTACGGAACCAAGAAATGTGCCAGTGGGGATTAGGGGTTCAATCGATAGTAAATCAATAATTGGCCAACCACATATAAAATTATGGCCACAGGCCAAAGTGATTACTTAAAATGTTTTAACCCTATCTAAGTATTAGTTGATTATAAAATAAATAAAATATTAAAGGATAACTAGTCAAGCCAATCACAACAATGCACTTGGGAGGTATTGATACCAGTATAAGGGATCAGAAGTAGCCAACTTAATCAATATTAAAACTAGAGTACCATTAGCTTTACGTTTCCATTTATTAATGGGCTGTAGGGTGCTGAAGATAGCTGTTGGGTCCCCATGCTGGTTGCTAGAACCTTTACAACGCTCAAAGAGTTTCTCTCATTCTTTTATAGTAAAAACTAAGGACTTCCATGCCAAGCTAATATATAATGATATAAGAAAATTTTGGTAGCCTTGTCTGTTTGTGAAAGAATGACAATTAATTTGATTCATCTTATGAAGTGGTCAGTTTCTACAAGGAGACTAGCTTCCTTCAGATAATATTTTTAGTAGACCTCCAACATCTGAACTGATAGTATGGAATAGCTGCTGAGGGGTCATTAGCTAGTACTTGTAGTTTGCTTTCTGTAGTGATTATTTCTAAAAATTTTCACAAACATCCAAAACTTCCACTAAAGAGTCCAGAATATATTCTCAGTAGTAGCAATATTGATTCATCCTTAAGTTATTCTAGCTTCTTTAAGTCCCAAGGTATTGTGTGTCCTACTATAAAATGGTACCCATTACAAAGTTTGTAAGTAAAGTTACAGTCTATAATAGCTTTTTGTATGTTAAACCAAAAGTTTTCATGTTTCATGGTGACATTTCAACATCTTTTGCATTGGTTCATCTTAATCCTCACAAGAGTTAAACTTCATGAGTAGGTCATGTAGCTTCTCATCTTAGCTGTTGTCAAGATGAAGAAGGAACAGTTGGGACAATCCATCCATATTCATGTGTTGTGTCCCTGATCTTTGAACTATATTATGGAATAATGATGTAATTTGAGAGACCATCAGGCTAGCCTTCCAGTAGGATCTTTCATGTTCTGTATCTACTCCAAAAAGGTTGTTCTGCAACAACTGTAATACCCTTACTTTAGAGAAAGGGGCGAAAGTGGTTCACTAAAAGTAAAACTTCTAGACATTCATTGTGTGTGAAGCTATAATTTGCTCAGCTTTCAAAAGCGTCTTACTACATCAAGATACTGGGTGGTTGATGCCTTCATTATCTAACTAGAAGAAATTAGAAACTACTAAGATATTAAAGGTGTCTGTAAAGAAAATGAATAAATTTCCGTAATTCTAGATGTCATAAAATGGGTCTTCATTTGCAATAAATTCTTTGTTGTATAGAACACTGTTTTCTGTTCTACTTCCTATACAAAAGGTGTATTTTTGGCAAGTAAGCAAACGAAAGGTTCACCAAATTAAATAAAATTCTGGACAAACTGATGGTAATTTCACATTAATTCTAAGAATACCTTTATATTAGAGGCTTTTGGTTCAGGAATCTTGGAAATTGCTATAACTTTATCATATAAGGGTTATCTTCTTGTTGAAATATGGCTTGTCCTAAGAATTCCAATTTCTGTTGATAGAAGGTACACTTTGCAGGTTTGAGCTTAATTTTATTTTTCTTGGAATTATTAAAAGCTGACTTGAGATGATTGGTGAAGGCTTTTAAAAAACCATTAAAGCATCTAAATAAATGATCACACAACTCAAATTGAGATCTTGCATAATATGAACCATTGCATGTTGAATGAGGCTGGTGCATTACATAAATTCTTAGGCTAGCTGTTTAGGTTGTAATCTTACCATGAATAATAAGACGCACTTTTCTTGATCTTATAACAGTAAATCCACCTGCCATTAACCACTGACATGGTACAATGCATAGAATAAATTTGAACTGGAGAGTCAGGCCAGAGCATCATCTATACATAGAATTGTATAGTTGTACTTCTTTGTAAGGCTGTTCAGCTTCCTATAATACAGCACTATTCTGTGACCATCATTTTACTTCTTTATGAGTAATAGTGGGGATAACCTGTGCTTAGTAGGCGCAAAAGTAGGCCAGCATCCAATAGTTGTTTTAGTTTAGTTTATATGTACTATTCCTATACCATTGGCTTCCTATATTGCTTTAATCATATTGATATTGAACTTCTACATCGCTGTGAACCCAAATTTCCAAAATACTTTTATTGTCATCTGATGTGAAAATATATCTTGATTAACTTAAGTAGTTGATCAACTTCTCAAATTCCTTTTGATTTAGTAACTGGATATTTAGACTTGGTATTGCAAAAATGAAGTTATCTCTGTTAGGCCCAATTGATTCAGTATTAATAAAATTTATCTTATCAATTTTTTAAATTTATTTAATTGTCCTTTTCCAGTCTCCTAATGTTTCTTACCTATTAATTACAATTTGCTACATTTCTAAGCTGTAAATCGAATAACCACTGCTAAGCTGAGTCAAGTACCTCAGGTAATACTCTTGGTTTAATACACTACCTCTGTCACTGCCTATAATTGTGCTAAGCAATTCAGAGGCATCTTCAGGGTTATATTTAAACTACACTTCGTTTTCTCTGGTTTTTATTTATTCCATTAGTGGCATAGGATGATATGCCATCTGCTGCATCTACTGAATTAGGGAGCATTTTTTGGATCTTTTCCAAAAGTAGAATAACGTAAAGGAAAATTGGAAATAGGTACTTGGTCAGACAGTAGTATTTTTTCAGCATAACAGTTCTCTTACCTGTCGCTGAAGTCCAAAAATGGGCTCAAAGCTTTTATTTAGCAGAGAGGTCAAAAAACAAAAAGATGAAGAGAATATAGACTATTGTGTTAGAAAGCGTCGATATTCATTGGGTGCATGAGGACATGGTGCCTCATGGATCTTCATGGCCCCGTGATATCAGGATCAATTACTGCCTTCTGGATAATGCCTGGATGGTACCTCATTGTACTGTGTCATCCTCATGACCGCAGCAGTGGGGCAGCGCCTCTCATGATTTGATTGTGGGGGACAGTATTCCTGGAGGTGATCCTATTGAATCTCATATGAATGATGCTTCCTAATTAAATCTAGTTTCAGTACCTTCAAGACAGAGTTCCATTTGCATAGGTTTGAGATTCGATCAGCCAAGGCTTGATTCAGGAGCAAGATCTTGGATTGCTCATCATCTCAATTACCAACAACGCCCCCTCAAGATCCTTTCAAAGGGGGTATAGGGCTGTAGGAACCGGCCATGCACTCAATTCACCACTGTCCCTGATTGATGTCAGCAACAAAGTACTTGGAGTTCACCTTGTGAATGCCCTTATAAGGTCCAGACTAAAGAACGTTGAGCTTATTCTGTTGAATGGGTCAATTATGATAAAAAAGAATGAGGTCACCTAATTGAAAACAGGTGAGGAGGGTCATCTGACATTAAATTGGGATGTCCCCTTTTGGTGGTTTGAACAATGCCTTGCGTGGCTAGGGCTTGAACCGGACAATTTCATCAGCTAAGGCCTTCATAGTTAAAATTAGAGTTCTCAGGAGCAAAGGTTTAGAGCAAATGCTGTACGCTACTTGGGAGCCATGGAGCACGTCCATATAGAGCTTCAAAGGGGGACGTTTTAATAACTCAGTGGTAGCTTATTAGGCAAGCAGCGCTGGGTAGATAATGATTCCAGTGGACAGGATCAGAGGTGGTCATCTTCTTTAAAATATAGGCAAGGGTACTGTTAGCACGTTCTCACCCCATTATTTGATGGGTTGTAAGGGGCGGCGAAACTTTTGGTTAGTTCTAAAAAGTGAAGTAAGTTCTTAAACTACCTGCAAGGTGAAATTTATCCATTGTTCAAAAGTAAAATTTGTGGGCATCCGTTCTGGGTGAAAATGGAATAGATAAGGAAGAGAGCCATAGCTTTGCAGTAGCAGCGGGAACTGAAATCTCTTTGACCCATTTTTTCAAGTGGTCCATGTCTAGGAGGATATATTTATGGCCATTTAATTCAGTGGGGAGAGGGCTTATCACATCGATGCTAATGATGCTGAAGGTCCCGTTGAGACAATGACTGAGCGTTGAAATATAGTATTGGCTCAGTCTTGGGTTCAGCAAGACATACATTCCACCAAGACTTTTGGATGGTCTCCACCATCAGGTCTCAGTAACATCAAGGCTTCAACCATTTGTGAATCTTCTTAACCGCTCCGTGTCCCACTGCAATATGGCCCTCTAAGGTGACTGTAGATTCAGGAAGAAGGGCAGACATAATGGAGCCATTTATTATTGACCCTATTGTAGAGAAGCCAATCCTTGATTTGAGTGTCTCAGGTTATCTTTTGGAGCGCAGCTTGTACTTAGGAAGTTTACAGCTCCCAACACTCAGGCTGACCAGTCATATCATAAAGTTGGTCCTCTTTGGGGGTCAAAGCTGCTAGCACTGGCATCCTGGAGAGGCCGTCGGAGTTTTGGTGGATCACACATGCACAATAGATAATGGTGAAATCATGGATCTGCAGTCGTAAGGCCCAACTATTTAGATGGCCATCCAGGTCCTTCATCTTCTGGAGCCGCTTAAGTGAGGAATAGTTGGTGACAATGGTTAAGTGGGTACCATAGAGATGGGTCTGAAAGTGTTTAATGGCTAGCAAGGCAGCCAGACACACCCTCATGGTAAAGATGTAATTATGTTTACCCTTGCTTATTGTCTTGCTAAATTGGGCCACTGGATGGTCAACCTGATTTTTGTCATGCTGAACTAGGATAGCCTTGATGGCAACATCACTCACATCTGTGAACAACAAGAAGGGTTGGTCAAACATCGATGAATCCCCCCCCTTGGGTTGGGACCATCTAGTACTAAAAAAAAAAGAAGGGTTGGTCAAAACTTGGGTGACTAAAATGGGTTTAGTACATATATAAGTCCTCAATGCATTAAAAGCCTGTTATTGTTCAATCAGCCATTCAAATGACACATTCTTCTTCAGGAGATATGATAAAGACTTGGCTAGGTTGGCAAACTGAGGTATAAAGTGATGATAATAACCCACCATGCCTAAGAACACCTGAATATCCATTAAGCTCTGGGGGCGCGACACCTTTTCTATGGTGTCAACTCTGTCTGGTATGGGCTGGATGCCATCCTTTAAAACTTTGTTCCCAGGAAATCTAATCTGACTGGAAGAAAGAGCACTTCGAAGGCTTAAGCTTTTAGAGGCCTTATGGAGCTGATTAAAAATTTCCTAAAGATGAAAGAAATGTCCATTAAAGGTTTGTGAAAAAACACTAATCGCATCTAGGTAGATAAGGACACATGTCAGATTCAAGCCCTGAGGATCTCATTTATGGCGCAATGGAAAGTGGCCAGAGCGTTACAGAGGCCCTGGGGCATCCTCAAGGGATTGAATAGTCCCTCATTGGCTATGAGTGCGCACTTGGCTCAATCTTCAGGGGCGAGCTACACTTGCCAATATCCACTGAAAAGGTCCATTATGAAAAATACTGCAATCCATCAAGCAATCAAAGGGAGTCATCAATTTGGGGCAGAGGATACTGTTCTTCTTAGTGACGGAGTTGAGCCATCAATAGTCCATCACCATCTGGTGGCTGACAACCTTCTTCTGAATTAGCAGGAGAGGAGAGGCCCAAGGGCTGTGCGAGGGCCCTAGGAGTCTGGCGTCATTTTAGTTGTCTGAGCTTTACCGCCACCTAGGCTTCTTCAACCTTGATCTTTTTGGTAAGTCAGGACTGAAAGATGGGAGCATCTCCAGTCTCCACATGATGTAGGACTCCATTTATTCTACCAAAGTCATAGGTTGAGGTCAAAAATAGGTCTAAATATTCCTCCAACAATTTTTGCACTTTACACTGTTGGTCTTCTGTGAGATCCTATCTGACAATGGTCAACTAGGGCTACTAACGGGGACTTCTCCAACCCAAAGTCTCTTAGGCTCCCAAAAATATAGACATTGGTGACAGCCTCCACTGATAGGAAACGGACATAGGCGGTGGGACTGTTTGGGCCTACTATCCTGGGTTTATCATCAAGGATAGTAAACAACACTGATATAGATCTTGCATAAGCTGTATCTAGAATACCCCGGCAGTTTAGCACCTTCTTGGCGGATGGGCTGTCTAGACCTCAGATTTCCAGTAGTTATTCAGAAGGGATGCTAACATGGACCTGGTGTCAGCAATATCTTGGGACTTTGAGGGTATAGTGGTCTCCCTAGGCAAGTAGATTAGCATGCCTTATTGTCCACCAACAGCATGGGGGAAATCGAACTCAAGAGCCCTTATGTGATATTTGAGCTTTTTAATTTGGCCCTCACTCTCCAGTAGGCAGGCTCAGGCCTTGACCTCCGTCTTAGAGTTGCAGGCTTTTTAAAGATTAGAGGGACCCAATGCCCTAATAGTGATAAAAAGATGTCATTGCAATGGACTACTGAAGAGTAGTCTCAAAGAAACTGAGCTTAAAGAAATAGGTCATAGCTAGGGTTATCTAGCGTGATGGCATGGTATTTACAGTAAGCTTCCTAAATTGAATAGGTAGGGAAGAATAGGCCCCTATAGATTGAGTTCATTGTGGGCCAGCCGTGCCATACTCAATATAGTTTGCAAATCTGGAGTAATATTAAAGAGCTTCATCAACTTGGATATTCCGTTCATGGGGGAGCCGCTGCCAACTATGGCAAGAACTGGAATCCTACGAACTCAAACTGCAACGTGGGTAATCAGACTTCTGAACTGGGGCTGTAGCGTGAGAAACATGGGAAAGTCATCAGAAGAAGAGTAAGCAGCATTAATTTTTATAAAATCAACGGGTACCAAAGCTTATTCTTCAGCTATGATAGCACCAGGATTATTTGAGGTTAGGGATGATTCTTAAGTTGTAGTAGAGATGTTAGCATGGGCCTCATCATTCATGCTGACAGCCTTTTCTCACCTCCTCGGCAAGTTGTTTCCAGCAGGTCTTGGCACTTTCTGAAACCGTAGCACTAGGTGCATCAAGGTCGAGAATTCTTCTGGTTTTTTAACATGGACTCTAGGATGGTTTGAGGGACCTGAAGAGGTAGCCTTGGAGTGTAGGGTCAATGAAGAGAACTCTTTATGTGCTTCCTTAATTTACTGGATGCAGTTAAAACCGTTTTTTGCCCAATCATATGAATTCGAACCTCAGGGTAGGAATTCAACATGAAGATGACAGCGGGTGTTAGCGTTATCTAAGGTAATACAATTGATAGTAACCAAAGGTTGCGCTTTGGTGTAGAAATAACTGGTGAACTCCATGGGGCTTTCTCCTTTATTCAGACAGATACTCATGAATTCTTGTTTTTGGTTATCCAGGGTTTAATGCTGCCAAATTTTGGAATAAAACTATAAGAACCTGTTACCAGGTGTTGCACACCTATAATGTGGAGTCATAATCTCCCAGGCAGTACTGTTGAGGCAGGAGTAGATATTTTTCACTTTTTGCCAGTCAGTGGCCTACTCCATGGAACTCTCACATGCATACAGAAAAGAAGGCGATGCTTTCCTAGCTAGGGGTGAACCTTTATTAAACTAGGTTTAAATCTGGTTACAATAGGAGTGGATATTGTTTTAACGCCAAGGATTGGTGCAGGCTCAGAGATCTCAGTCTCTGCATAGTTGTGAGGGACCTGCTGGTCCAACCATTATCTTAGGCCCTCTAGATCCTCTTGAATATTGTCCCATTTTGATTGAGGGGAGGAAACAGACGCCTTCTTTGTGATCTTCTCTTTTAGGGATTGAATGTCAGCGCCTTGAAGGTGAAGCTGACTCTCAAGGGTGGCCAAACGGGTCTCAAAACCATCTACAAGTTTGTTTAAGCTGAGAGATGCAGCTATCTGTAAGCTTATTGAAGGCGCTAAAGTTGTACAAATCGTCTGACAATGCCTCATTGGAGACCCCAGGGTCAAGGGTGATTTCGTCCACTCAGAGTTCGCATCCCTGAGCTACATTCCAAATTTGATCACATAAAGCGGCCAGAGCTGCTAACACATCTTTTGTCAAGGGTTGTCAGGGTCTCTGGGGTTAGGTTACATGGGGCTTGATGGCCCTCAGGGCCCACAGGGACCTTCAGGCCCCCTAGGCCCTTCAGGATCTTCACTCTCAGAGGTGTAGCCATGATAGGCCAGCTCCCAATAGTGTTGTTGCAGGGTCTGTACCAGATCCTCAATTTGGTGCAGGCGCTGGTTCCAAGCAGCCTCAAGAAGTTGGATGTTCTGATGCAGCTGGTCCTCGAGATAGCCAGAGATCCCACTATCCAACACCGCGATTTGGCCTTAGGCTTCATTGATCAGTCACTGGTTGTCAATAGTGGCCTCTTGGTTGTCATGGATGAAGGAGGAGGCTGCGTTGTAGAAATTGATGACATGGGAGCGTAAGGTCTGGGAGAGCCCCAATTGTCAGGAGACTTCATGATTGTGCAACCCAACTAATTGGAGAGAGTGATGAATAGCTGGGTGAACAAATTTCCAAAGGTAGCATTCAATTCCCAGGGTAAGTTATCCCTCTAGCAGCTATGCTGAGGTATAGAGGTTCTGCATGTTAGAGAGCACAAAAGAGGCGCAGGAGCAGCTGGATTGGGCACCCACAGAGTAGATGCCATTTATTAACTGTTGGACAATGTTGTTAAAGTTCTTGTACTGAAGTTAATAATCTTTTCATCAACTGATGGCAGGGAGAACTGGAATGTGGCCCAGAATTATAGACTCTCAGGCTGCATGTGTTGCACTTTATACTGCAAGGTACTAATCATCAAGCAATACTTCTCAATCGGTCAGCAGATTGATCCTCAGAACTACTAGTATTCTACATTATTCGTAATAGACAGTTCACTTAGTCAGCTTGGAGCCTCCTGTAGTGAACACCACTTCTCTCAGTGTATCAGTTCTTTGACTGTCTCCAAAGTCCAAAATTAGGCTCAAAGATGGAATTTAACAGAGAGGTCAAAAAAATTAAAGATGGAGAGAATACATGTCACTTTATTGTGTTAGAAAGCATCAATATTTATAGGGCGCATGAAAACATGATGCCTCAGGGATCTTCATGGCCCCATGAAATCAGGATCTTTTACTGCCTTCAAAATTGACTGACTGGATTAAATTATCATTGTACTGTGTTGTCCTCATGACCACAGCGATGGGGGAAGCGCCTCTCATGATTAGGTAGTGGGGATGGGATTCCTGAAAATGATTCCATTGCTTTTTGTATGTGTGATGCTTTCTGATAGAATCTAGTTTGGTGCCTTCAGGATAGAGTCCCATTTACATTGGTCTGAGAGTCAATTGGGCAAGGCTTAATTTGGGAACAGGATTCAGCTTTCTCATCATCTAGAATCCTGACAGTACTCTCCTTGCTATATACATTAATATTTAGTACAAGAGGAACTTCAAAATTGACAATATAGATACCCTTCCTTCAAGTTAATGACTCCATCTTATTCAATCATAAATTGCATCCTAATAAGTATGTTGTATTGGATGTTGTATAAAACAATTGTGAGAGCTAAAAATAGTCTGACAAAAGAAAATTCAAGGAGGGGAATTAACTTATAGCTTTAATATTATCTGGACCCAATGTATCTGTTGTAATTTGGCGGAATCCTGGAGCTACGCTGTATGAGGTTTGCACAAGGTTTAGCCCACTGAGCAATAGGACCAACAATATGATGATCATGCCCTTGGTAACAAAAGAATAAACGTTAAAATAATAACTATGGGGAACTTGCTCCCACTACAATACTTTATTTTTATTATAATAAACTCCTTGGATCCTCTCTATCTTGCTCTCTTTTTCCTACTAACCTTCAACCCTCTTAATCGCTCATCCCGCTCATATACAGCAGCTTTGGATGATACCACACTCGTTGCTTGGGCTATTTGGTTCCACTTATTCTCCTTATTTTGGCTATTATTCTTTAATTCCATATCGCCTAAATTGTAGGTGATTTAATTTTTATTCATCAAATGTCAACATTTCCCGATCACCTTATTTTGAGGCAATCCAATAAAAAATCCATTAAATCCCAATCTCGCCTCATCTCGAGGCACTCAAATAATCTTAATCAATCTCATTTTGGTTGATTCATCTCAACCCGCCCTAACTGTCCCAGGATTATCATCCAGTCATATCAGAATTGTGACAGTGCCATACTCCTGGGTGTATTTGAGGTCTAATGCAATGTCAATCTATTTAATGAGCCAAGAGGAGAAAACATATATTAGCAATCTCATATTCAAAGAAGCAATAAATTAAATTTCTGGTTAAACATTTCTACTTTAGTTACTGTTTTTCCAAAATTTGGCAGTAGCTTTAGATCTTGTCAATATTAAGGGTAAGACAACTTTTTTTTATATTTAAGGCTAGGAAATTCAAAGTTCCTGGGTGCTGGATTTTAAGTTTTTACTTTCCTTGACTGAAAAGTCTTCACTCAGGATAAAGTTCCTTGAGTGGTAAATACTAACTATTTTTTTCCCCAAATAAATAGAGTTATGAAAATTTAACTTAAAGGGCAATTAAGAGTAAAGTTTATTCACTTAGAACGTGATTATATGGTAGATTAGGGAGTTTTTCTCACTAAATCTCCAAGCGTTCTGAGCTAAGGTCTAAACTCATTCACTAATTGAAGATTCTGGGGCAGGTTGTTTATTTCTGTCATATGGGCTTTAATCACCACATAGATTGGGTTTGAACCCTAATATTTGGGGGTTTTGAGTAAGTACTATCTGATCTCTAATATGTGGGTTTTCCATGAAATTGACAACCTTTGAATTTAGCTGGGGATTATCCCCAATAATGGTTTCATTTACATTATAGGATTGTGTTTGATTCCAATCATCTGACTCATGTGAATCTTTGATTCAGGCAGGAATAATGACAACACCCCCTCTATATCTTGGCGCAGGGGGAAAAATGGCCAGAGAAATTGAATGTGTGCACAATTTACTATACTGCCCTGAGTGACCTCTACAATTGAGTTTTTATTATCTTTTTTATATTAACTTTGTAAGGACCCAAACAGTTGGTTCCTAATTTGTTATCACAACATACAGGTTGATGATGGTAGAAAAGGACTAGATCATTCAGTTGGAAGGTGTGCAGAGGTTCATGCTTGTCATTAAAACTGACTAGTTTCTCTATTAGTGGTGGCAGACAAGTTTTGGAAGCCAGGGCCTGAAGTAGTTATCTCATTGGCAATGCTTCGCATAATAACTTTGGGGGCTTCAGGAGAAGCTTGATATAGCATGGCCTGCACTTTAGAGGGTAGCTGGGGATTTCTTTCATATAACGCTTATTGTGAGACATCTTAATAATTCGGTGAGATCTTATTATATAAGCCTGAATTGCACTAGTCAAATATTGGGGCCAATAGAGAGGGTTGGTCGTGGTCATTTTCCAGATAGTTGAAGTTAGAGCACCATTTACCCGCTCTACCATTCCATTAGTTGCAGAATGTTAGGGGTTGAAGAATACCTGTGTGGTTACCATTAGATTGGCTAAATCTTTCACCAGCGTTGATTGGAAATTTTGCTTGTTGTTGGAAAGAATGATGTTAGGGCACCCATGTTGGAGGATAATTTAATTATACAAAAATGTGGCGGCAGCCTTTACCAAAGCTGAGGGTAGAGATACTGCTTTGATCCACTTATTTAAGCTATCCAGTGCTAAGAGGAATAACTGATGATAATTAAAGCTTGAGGGATGGGTTACAACATCAATACTAGTGTGGAATGGTTCACAGGGAGGAACCACGGGATGTTGAGGTTGGGATTAGGTCCATATTGACTTTCTACATACCAGGCAGGAACCTAGTACATCTTGGATTGAAACAAGCATTCCTTCTCTTTAACATTGAGTCTTAAGCCACTGGTAGGTTTAAATTCCCTCGTGGCTGACTTGCAATTGTCCCTATAATATGATGTCAGCTTTAACCAATGGCATATGTATGGCAACCATTTTTGAGATATAAGTTTGTTAATTTTGCTTTTTTCCCATATTAATTGCCTATTTTTAATAATTCTTTTTAAAGGATTGGAAATTCATCTTTCCATAGGTGCAATTGGGTTAAGAGGTTATAGAGTCGATCCTCCTCAGGGTCAGTTAGAGTTTATATGGGGAGCCTGAAAAAGCAATCCGCATTTTGGTGGATGGACCCTGGTTGATGAATAATGGAAAAATCTTAAGCATTAAAATTTTAACGCTCATCAGGCTAGCCTCCCATCAGGATCCTCCATTTGCTGAAGGCATCTCAAGGAAGCATGGTCAATAAATAAAGCAAAATGATTCCCTTATAAATAGGGTTGAAGATGCTTTATAGCCAGTAGTACCACCAAGCATTCATGTTCCATAATCTAAAGTTGCGTTAAGCTTTGGTTAAGGTCTTACTATAATAAGCGATGGGATGGTTCACCAATTTTCAATTGTGCTGAGTTAATATAGCTCTTATAGCTATATTGCTAGCATCAATAAAAAGTAAGAAAGGTTTATTGTGGGGATGTATAAGTACTGGTGAATGGGTGAGAGCTGTGCGTAATAAATAAAGTTTTGCTGTTGCTATTCTTTCCATTGGAAAGGTAACTCTTTTTTGATAAAAATATTAGAGGCTTGGAGGTGTCAGAAAAATGTTAAATAAACTGGCAATAATATCACACCATCCTCAAAAAATCCTGCACGTCTTTTAGGGATTTAGGGGGACATCTTAGAAATGGCCATAACTTATTATCCATCAGGGATTTCGGTTTTACCTACCTTATAGCCTAAAAAATCCACTTCACTCTGAAAGAAAAAGCATTTGACGGCTTTAGTTTTAATGAGGCTTGTCATAACTGCTGGAAAACTTGCCTGAGATGAACTACATGCTTTGTAAAAGTTCTCAAAAAAGATGGTAATATCATCAAGTTGAACTAGCACACACAAACATTTCAAGTCATTTAAAAGTCCGTACATGGCGCGTTGGAAGGTAGCAGGGGCGTTACATAACCCCTGCGGCATGTAAGTGGGCTCAGATAGTCCTTCACTTGAAATGTGGGCACATTTTTCACTATCCTCTGGTGACAAATCAATTTTCCAGTACCCGCTGGTGAGATCCATAGCCAAAAGATAGTGGGAACCCAACATCAAGAATAAGGAGTCATCTATATGTGGCATTAGATAGCTATCTTTTCGTGTGATATAATTGAGGTAGCTTTAATCCATGACAAAACGGTGGCCACTATCCTTTTTCTGAATTATAAGGAGTGGGGAAGCCCACGGGCTAGTAGAAGGTAAGAGTAACCTAGCCTCCAAAAGTGCTGTAACTTTAAGGCCACTTGAGCTTCCCCAACTTTAAATTTTCTGTATGGCTGAAATTTAAATAAAAATGATCCTTGGTCTCAATTAGGTGAATTACCCCTGACAATTTTGCATAGTCACCTGCTCCCAAGAAAAAATATTACAACACTCCTCAAGGAGATCTTCCATATTCTGGCGTTAGTTAGTGGAGTAGTTGTCTTATTTTACCACTAGTGGTGCCCAACCCAAAAGGGGAGCCGCCAAGCATCTTTATCTGCAAATGGGCCAAACAAAGGGATTATTGTAACTAAAATATTTTAAATATGGCACCTCAGTTAACATCCTAGAAAGTCATATCAGAAGGTGAGGAAGATTTGGGGAAACTTTTGTCCAGCTCCTGCTTTAGCTGGCAGACCATGTCAGACAACATCTGGGTAGGAGCATCAGCAACATGAGGCATAAGGAGGTATAATTGTGGGTTTTCTTTGTTAATGAGGCCAGTAGTGTCCATTGCCTCAATGTATTGAGCAAGTTGATGTTCAGAAAAAGTGATAAGAGCGGGAAAACAAGTGAATGACTTGATGCGCCAATGGGTTTTAGGATAATTGGGGTTTGAAAGAGAAGTTATTACTGCATCAATGCAAGTGCGGCTTGCATCAAAAGCAATCTCCACAACTTCATACTTCGCATCTACTTTAAAATCATGTGGAAAATTGGGGATAGGAATACTCTCAACAAGGGGCTCCATCGCTCCATAAAGTTGCTTTTAAAATTTGGTGAGATTGACTCTAGTTTACTAAAAACCAGAGCTTTATTGGGTAGGAGATCAAATCATAAATCTTATAAAGAGCAAAACAAATTTTACGTTGGCAATATTTTCAATGAGACTTAATTTTATATAAGCAATAGGGCATGTTGAGAGACTTGGAGGGTTTGATTCATTAAATTCCTTAATAAAGATAGAGTTAGATTTCCCGTAGGCAGGATCCAAAATCCCCAGGCAGGTCAACGCTTCTTTGATAGAAGGGTTCAGGTGTCCACTTAGCTCCAAAAACTCGATTAGATAGAATGAGAGTTTTAATCCCCATATCCACAATAACTTGTGAGCTAAAGTATTGTAATAGGGTGGGGGGATACAGTGGGATCCCATCCATAGCATCCACAGCCTCAGGCTGTAACTTATTTTTTCTCCTAAGATTTGATATTCTATCTTACAAATTAAGGATGGATATTTGAGAAGAAATATTTAAATTTCAGAGCTCCTTTACTTTTAACCAGGAGTTCACATATTAACAGAATCTGATACCCTAGTAGGAATAGGTATTTTTCTTTGTGGTTGTGTAAAAACTGCGGGGTTTCTACTGGTGCACAGGTTTGCTTAACTATTGACTCTGGGAATAACTACAAATTTGCTAATTGTATAAAAACAATTAGCCTAGTCAAGCTTAGATAAATGGGTAGCTTCGGCCCTACTCTGGAAATATAAAGGTTCAAGTAACTTCAGCCTCAATCTGGCAATATATAAGGATTCAAGTGACTTTGGCCTCACTCTGGCATTGACACTTAGACAGATAGTACTTCTTCACAACTTCACTTTGAAGTAAACAATTAGCAATTGAAAACGATAAAGTATTCTCAGTACTAAGGTGTTTATTATTACTGAAATGAGGGAACATTTATAGGGTAAAATGATGAAGGACATGTGTTAGGGGTATTCATGGTAACCATAAGGTTCTCAGAATGCCTAGCTTACAGAAAAGGGTATCCATGAGGTTCTCGGCAGCCTAGCTGACAAAAAGGGATATCTACAATGGTCTCAGCATGCCTAGCTGGTAGAAAAGGGATATTGGCTCAATTTTTGGAAATGTTCCAGCTGATATTCATGAGGAATAGTGTAACTAAATCGCTATTCATATCAGCCCACATGTTGGCTACCAAACCTGATAATTTTCCATGAGTAATTACCCATTTTGAGTCAATTTACTCATCTCCAAATTGTCAGCAACAATCCCTGATGAAATTGTAACTGTAATTATCATCAGATTTGATCCTATGAGAATTACAATTAACCATTTAATTGGTGATTATTGCTGATGAGACAGAATAGTCAATCAACGTCTCAAAGCTTAATCAATAAGATAAATTAAAGAAATGAAAAGGGTGGTTAGCCAAGCGGGTAAAACTGCTTCCACCCCTAGTGCAGGTTTTGAGTTCAAAACCTGTTTTGGCTAGAAAACTTCTCAGTGAGGTATATTTGTCCCAAGGTCAACCCACCTCAAATAATAAATAAATAAAACAATTATATTAAATTAATTTAGCTTAGATAATTTGCAAGCTGGATAATATGGTCATATAAATTCCCACACATCCCCCCGCTTAACCAGATTATCAGCTAAAAAATGTCTTCTTCAAATAATTCCTTCTATAAAAAAATATTATCTAGTCTGAACAAAGCAGATGCCTCTCTTTTTGAGTGATGTCATGAACTGCCTGAAGAGGTATCCTTTCTGCTCCAGCTAGATCCAGACCCCCAATTCAACTTAATTTGGCAATCCCCTCTTCTGCTCTTCCCGCAATGATGCCAATTTCTGAAGAGGGGACTGGGTTGTCTGTTTCATCATTGAACTCTTGTTTTTTCATCCCTCATTATCTTGTCACCGAGCTCAATTTTGAGGCATTACTGGATTCAGCTCCCATTGTGCTAAATCCAGTAATTGCCCTTGAGCATAATGAAGCAATTTCTCCTGACTTCGATCAATCTTTCCTGAATAAGTCAGATCTTCTTCCCAAGTTCCTTTTATGAATTGGCCAATTTTACAAACTGACTATCTTGTCTACCAAATTGACAATCAGTAATGATGAGCACGTTGAACTTCCATATCATGAACTTCAGGTAAATTGACTGAGGCACTTAATATCTCTTTCACGCCTCGTGACCTTGATAGTTTACTTTATCAAGATTCAGCCTCCTTTACACTCTGATTCGCAGGGCAAGTACTTCATATGTGGGCTACACCACTCCCCACATCAGAAAATTTTCACCTTTTCTTTCCCTTCCAGTTTCAGGAGGCCTGCAGCCGCCACCTTCAAGACACTGTTCGCTGCCTGCATGATTAGTTTGTGACTGGAACTATCTGGTGATATCTTCCATTAATGGCAATTTTTTGGTGGTATAGTTGTACAGCCCCTGCACATTTCCCTTGTTCACTGTTTTCTCATATGCCAAGTGTTCTTGATGAAGCCCATCGTCAAGTACTCCAAACAAAGCTTCTGGTGCCTGTGCCATATTGAGATTACATGGACTTGTTTACAGATTGCATATTCTAACATTGCTGTTTTCCTCCCCAATCTGGAGTTTCCCAACTTGCTGAATTGGATGTCTCCATTACTCTTCCCATCATTGCATATTCACAGAATCCACCTCAAGTTCAAAGAACTTGGTTTCAGCTGCTCTTTCCCTTGCAAGTATCTGATCTCAGATTGACTTTGGCAACCTCTTTCACAACATTGTCATCCAACCTCCCTCCCCCAGAGGCATCAAAGAAGAGCTCGCAATTTACAGCTCAAGGCTTAAAAAAATAAAAATAATTTAAAATAACTTCTCTTTTTTATTATTTTTTTTCTTTTTTATCCATTTTTTCCAAGATTTTTAATAATTAAATTTTTTTCCACATATATACATATATATATTTAATACCATTTTTAAGAAATTTGCTGTGTACTCTATTAATCACATGACCATCAGATATATTTTTGATTGTATAGGCATCATTTGCCATTTTTGCATTAACCTCAAATGGTCCTGACCATAACACATCTAGCTTATTTTGGCAACTGAACCTATGTGTATCACAATAGGCTACTTGATCTCCAACAGTAAATTCTTTAAGGGTGGATAAACTCTTATCATCAGCTTTTTTGGCCTGAATCCTTCTCTTGATCATTGTATCACAGGCTTGAGATTGTAGATCCACTATTATGTTCATGAGTAAATATAGATATTTATCCATGATCATCCCTGGAGTCGGCTCCACTGTTGAAAAAGAATTGGTGGCAATGCTGCTCTATGACTGTACAATAATTTGAATGGCGTTTTTCCCATCACTGAATGTAAACTGATATTATACGCTAAAGTTACTGAACTTAGATAAGACGCCCAAGCTGACGCTTTACCTGAGATCAGCTTCCTTAGCATAGCAGCAAGTGTCCCATTGACTCATTCCACAAATCTGTTCATTTCAGGCTGATAGGGTGCAGAAACCACCCCCTCAATTCCCATTATTTCATTCAGGCGTGGAATTACAAATGAGGTAAATTTAGTCCATTGTTGCTCAGCAACACTTGTGGACACCCATGTCAGTATACCACCTGCTCCAGGATAAATTTGACGGTACTTAGGGCATATGCTCAACTCAAGGCTTGGGTTTCAACCCACCTCATAAGGTGGTCGATCACTACTATTATGTAATATGCCCCACCTGTACTCATACTTAGTGGCCCCATAACGTCAATTGAAACCATGTGCCATGCAAATCCTGGCTTCACTAATTGGTAATTTGTCACATTCTTATGGGGCTTATGGATCTGAACTTCTGCACAACAGGTGATATAATCAGTAACATCAAAATTCAGTGACTCCCAATAGTAGTATTGGCGGATATGTTTGAGCATCTTCTTTAACCAACCATGTTTGGTGACCTTGTGGGTGGCCCAATTTTCTCAGTGCATTCCGATGGTTTCAGAGATAAAAGCCTCTTTTCATTCATTAATTTGAATAATTGTCCATTAATGAGCTTGGTATTTTCTATTGCCTTCTTTAACGCTTTTGAATTTTGATTTGCTCTTCCTGCAATTCCCCATAGACCATTTGCTTGAATAGGTCATCAACACAATCTTGCACAGAAAGAATGGTTGGCAACCTAGACAGACCATCAACATTCTGATTCTTATCTCCCGCTCAATGTTCTATCTCAAAGTCATAGGCCTGTAACTTCAAAGCCCACTGCGCCAATCTCCCTTATGGTTCCTTAAGGTTATGAAGCCATTGGAAAGAGGTGTGGTCGGTCACAACCTTGAAGTGCTTTCTATGGATATAGACTCAAAACTGCTTGCATGCATAGTTAACTGCAAGACATTCTCGCTCTGTAAACATATAATTCCTTTCAGCCTTTGGCAGTGTTTGGCTGACATATGCCACGGGGTGTTCATCCCCCTTGTCATCTACTTGGCTAAGGACAGCTCCTATTGCCATCAGCAACGCATCATATTGAATAATGAACAGCTTCTCAAAATTTGGGTATTTTAAAATCAGACTTGTCATCAAGTATATCCTTAATTCATTGGATGCAAGTTGAGCCTCATCACTCCAGACGAATCCCTTCTTCAGATTTTCAATAGGTGGAAAAGTGGCTCAGCTATTTTTGTGAAATCCTTAATGAATCAGCAATAGTAGCTGACCATTCTGAGGAAAACTTGAATATTGCATACACTCTTAGGGACCAACATCTGATTAATTGCTTTTATCTTTTGGACTTGGGGCTTAAGTCTCTCAGCATTAATTACAAATCCTAAGTATTCTAATTCCTCCTTAAAGAAATGGCATTTCATTGGCTTGATTTTGAGATTCGCTGAAGCCAGTCACTTGAATACTTCCTCAAGATGTTGTAAGTGATTGGTAGATGTTTGGCTGAATACATTAATGTTGTCAAAATATACTAGGACACAGAACAGCTTTAAATCCAACAAAGTTGTTTCCATAGCCCATTGAAATGTCATGGGGGCGTTGCATCAGCCTTGAGGCATCCTCGTCAGCTGGTACAACCCCTGTGCTGTGATAATAGCACACTTCTCTTGGTCTTCTGGGGGTATGTCTATCTTACACTATCTGGAGATTAAGTCCTTGGCGGAGAAAAAATTGGCTCCTCCTATTTGATCCAGCAGTCATTGATCCTAGGCAGGGGGTACAAGTCCTTTTTCATGATTTTATTTAACTGTTGGTAATCTATTATGACTCAATTCAAACCATCTTTCTTCTTAACTATTAATATAGGACTCACCAATGGGCTGGACGATGGTACAAGCATTCCATGCTCTAAGAGTTTTTCAATTTCTTTGGCAACAACTGCCTCTGCCGCCCTGGACCATCAAACAGGCCTCAATTGAATCGGCCCATCATCCCCAGTATTGATTCAGTGTAAAACATCCTTCACACACCCGAGATCATGGTCATCCTGCACAAAAATAACTTGGTATTTCTTGAATAAGGCCAGAACTTCGTCTTTCTGGCCCTCCGTTAATCTGGCTAACTGATCCCATTCTATTAGCATATGGATATTCCCATCGTTTTATTTTGGAAGTCCCAATTCATTTAATTCACCAAATTTGTGGAAGGAACAAATCTCCAATACCAGTTTTAGTTTAGCAAATGCGAACACCTGGCGTCATTTGACCTTTATCAGAGATTTTCCCAGATTGGCTAAAAGAACCTGAATCTCCTCATGACCAGGGATTAAAATCCTGGGGCTACCCAAGGTTCAATCCACGATTGTTACCAAGGAGCTTCTATTTCTAAATATAATTGCTCCAGGATCTCCAAATTCAGTCCAGTCTCTATGATATGCTGCATTCCTAGCTGAATTATGATAGCTTCTTTAGAACAGATCGTGATTTCACAATTTTTGTTAGCTATTTAGGTAATTTCTGGGCTTTTCTTCTGACTAACTTGTAACTGATAGGTAAGTATTCCATCCTTATAGACTAGTTTGATGAAATTGTTCCATCTACTGAGGGGCGCTTTCCCCTCATGTTGATAGACCAGCGGCACCATTTGCCCCAGAATCATCAAAGTGTCTTCTTCAAAGTTACACTTGACCCCATACTTCCGCATGAAGTCAGTGCAATGAGTATGTCATAATTCTGATTGGCTAGAACAATCGCTGGCGCTGATATTACCAAGGATCCAAGCCATAGTGGTAGAGCGCTATAAGCCCCACAAGAAGTTGTATATTCAGGGCCTGCCATCCCATACTGCTTCTGGTGCTCCAAATCTGGTTTGGCCACTAATTTCTTTACTAATTTGGTCAAAACTATATTAATCGGCGCTCCACTGTCGATTATTGCTCTGACAGGGATTTGGTTCACCAAAATATCCATATACATGCACTCAGAAATAAGATACGCTATTGTTTACTGCATGTATAGCTGATTCGTTAGCTGAATCCAGGGTATGAATTAACTGTGCTGATATATCAGGGAACATTTCTCAAATTGTACCAATTGGAATTGATACATTAACTCCGTCTAACTTGGTATTCAATAAGTCCATCTCATCTTCAGCATTTTGGACCTTCTCCATTATCTGTTGGGCATATGGGCGAGCTACCTCTTGTATAATTCTGGGGGCAATCTCCTTAGATTTTGATCTCGTTATTATATTTACATCTTGGTACACAATCTGATGAAGGGATCTAATTCAGGCTCATCCATAAATAAATCCAACTTGTACAAACTATCTGATTTATCTAGGGGAACTTGGTTACCTGCAGTTCTAGACTGTTCCATGTCTAGACCGCATGGTCTTTTCCCTGCCCATCAGAAATTTCCTGTTTATTCTTATGCTGGACTAAGTTAACTGATCATTTGGTTTGCGTTGTCCACAGTTATTGGCGAAGTGCCCAGGCTGTCCACACTTATTGCAAGTTAAACGAGGCTTAAATGGTCTAGCTCCTTCATTCTGTTTATCTTGATTCCCACGATTGTTGAAATCTCTTGATTTGTCAAGGAATCGTCCTGGTCCCTTATTATTGTTTGACTGGTTATTCAACTTTTATATCTGATTTGGTGCGTTGAAAGTTGCTAATAGAACTCTTAGGTGTTCTACCATTTGAGAAATGGTGTATTTACTGGTCAAAGTGGATGACATCATTTGTTGCAATTCTTGATGAGGGCGCAATGCATTCTGCATCACAATTCTCCCATCAAAATTGGTCATCATGTTGGCCCCATCGAGGATCTGAGCTTCCTCATAAAAATGGTCAGCAAACGCACCCACTGTTTCGTCCTTCTTAAATTGAATGCCCATGAATTCTTGTTTCCGAGCTGCCATCTTATCTAGACTACCAAATTTGGTAAGAATCACCTCCTTCGCCTCCTTGTAACTCCAGTTCTCCCCACAAAAGTAAGGAAAAACTAGGTTTTGGCATGAAGTATCGAGACAATTTATGACGGTGACAGCTTTTGTTAGTCACTATAACTGTACATCATCATTTCAAATAACTGGAAAAAGGCAGTCGCATTATCCCAATGGAAAATGGGCTACTTCAGAGTACTCTTGAAATCTTCAACATTAATTGGGCCAGAACTTTTAATTGGGATTTGACCAGACATTGGAGTTGCTTCAGGTGTTACTTCAGGAAGTGCCGCAATGGTCAGGGGCATTTCCTGAACAGATTGGATGGTGCTGTTGGCGATACTCTCTGCTTCTATGGATGCTGATTCCTTCTCAAATAACTTCGCCTCATATTGCTCATCTTATGAACAAGTACACTTAGAGACTTTGAGGTTATCCAATCATCTTAGGATTTTATCTTCCCAAGCCAAGATTTTTCAGTCATTTTCCTGAAGTTGATGATTTTTATCAACTTCTTCTTGTAATTTCGCTTTCAGGGTTTTGACTTCTTTCTGCAGCTTGCCCTCTCAGGTTTGGACATGGAATAAATGCTCATACAATTTACAGTTCTCTTTTTTGTATTTGGACATTTCAATTAATTTAATAACTTTGAGTTTCAACAAATCTAATTCAGATTGAGTTGCCAATTCTAAAGCATTCTTGTTGATGATTTCTATTTCTGTGCAAAGCTTATTAGTTTCTGCTCTCATCTCTTTGTTGAGTTGTTCAAATTTTTTTTCCATATCATCAATGGTACTCTTAATTTCCTGTCTTCCTTTGACTAAATTGAGCAAGATCATTTGAGTTTCAGTGTTGGCTGCAGCCATTGGCACATCTGCCTCTGAGCTCAAATCAAATCAGCGATATTCAGTTCAGCTAGTCGGCAGTGCTTATCCAAATCATGTTTCCATCAGTAATTGAACCTGATTTGGTTGATGATCTCCTCGACTATTCCCCAAAGTTTTGTACTCAGCTCAACCATCAGATTCTTGATTTGGTGTTTGATTGTTGGACACACTGTGATGTGGAATCTAAACCAGCGTGAATCTGCTGAAAACTGACATCTAATTGTTGCATCAGCGCCTGCTGTTGTACGCTGTTGTTTTGGGTATACTCAACAAGATTGGCGGTCACTGCCTGCTGCCGTACTTGGATGGCTCTCATATTTTGGGTAGTTGGCTGTACATATTCGATAATATAATCGCCAATATTGCCAATGCTCTGCAAATATCCTATTAATGTTGAAGTGTTCATATTAAGGAAGTTTTTGAAGTGTCATCTTCATTCTTTCTGATTGGTAGTGTGGTGGAATAATCCACAGCTTCAGTCTGAAGTATTGGTCGGCAAAATTTGGAATCCTCTCATTAGGATATCACTGATGCTGGGTATATTTTCTCATATTTACTCCGAAAGTGGTTCATAAATTGTTACAGCGTTCTCATTTACTTTAATCATTGATAAATGGATGTATTAAGGATCCACCAGCATTCCAGCCTCTAATTGGATATTTCCCCAGTGGTCTGCTGATGACCCTGTTTCTTCATTTCTTTGATATTCCATATTAATTAAATAAATTTTGGTGTTATTATGTTCTTATAAACTTGAACCAGCCCCTGTAGTGAGCACCACATATAAAAACTGCGGGGTTTCTACTGGTGCACAGGTTTGCTTAACTATTGACTCTGGGAATAACTAAGAATTTGCTAATTGTATGAAGACAATTAGCCTAGTCAAGCTCAAATAAATGGGTAACTTTGGCCCTACTCTGGCAATATAAAGGTTCAAGTAACTTCAGCCTCACTCTGGCAATATATAAGGATTCAAGTGACTTTGGCCTCACTCTAGCATTGACACTTAGACAGGAAGTACTTCTTCACAACTTTACTTTGAATTAAACTAACAATTGAAAACGATAAATTATTCACAGTACTAAGGTGTTTATAATTATTAAAGGTAGAGATTTTTTTATAGGGTAACATGATGAAGGACATGTGTAGGGGTATTCATGGTAAACATGAGGTTCTCAGCATGCCTAGCTGACAGAAAAGGGATATTAATGAGGTTCTCGGCAGCCTAGCTGACAAAAAGGGATATCTAGGATGGTCTCAGCACGCCTAGCTGATAGAAAAGGGATATTTGTTCAATTTCAGGAAATATTACAGCTGATATTCATGAGGAATAGTGTAATTAAATCGCTATTCATATCAGCCCACATGTTGGCTACCAAACCTGATGATTTCCCATGAGTACTTACCCATTTTAAGTCAATTTATCTCCAAATTGTCAGCAACAATCCCCAAAGAAATTGTAACCATAATTATCATCAGATATGATCCTAAGAGAATTAAAATTAACCATTTAATCGGTGATTATTGCCAATGAGATGGAATAATTGATCAATGTCTCAAAGCTTAATCAATAAGCTAAATTAAATAAATGAACCAATTATCTTAAATTAATTGAGCTTAGATAATTTGCAAGATGGATAATGTGGTCATATAAATTCCCACAGGTTGATGATGCAGTTTAACTCCTGCATCAATTATATACAATAAGCACCACATAATTATTGTTTTCTAATGTGATAGTGAGGGCAGTAATTTAGAACTTTCTAAATTGGTGAGGTAAGACGTTTTATGCCCCAATTGCCTCAATCATAAATTACTGGCCATCCCATATTCAGCTTTATAAATAAAGTCTGGATCACTTCTTTTTTGGAAAAGTTAGGAGTTATAACGTTACCCATTGAGCCAGTATCAATTATTGTTAAGATTTTAACCTTATGAATTACTACCTCTACTCAAACCATCAAAGAGCCAAACTGAGATATAATGGCTAGCAAAATTTATGGGGGCTTTGTAGCGAAGCAAGCATAGGATTTTGTCGCAGCCAAGCTTGGGGATGTTCAATGCTTTTTAGGTTTTATTTTCAGCGCTTGGGTTTCCATAGAGAAACTGACATCCAAGATTTGTTTAGGTAACTGAACAACATAAAATTTGGAAAGCTGTTTATTTTTATTTTCTTGGATGGAAAGTGGCCATTGAATTGACAAGCGCCACAAACACAAAGCATCCTGAGGTGCTAGGCATAGAACTAGATCTAGCACAAGGGTCCTGAGGCACTTGATTGTCATCAGCATAGGGAGCCTTCTGACATATACTGACTAATCTTTTGCTAACTTACGTTGAAAGATATGACAAAAGTCTACAGTATGGTTGTTTCTATTGCAAAAAGCACTGAATATGGGGTAAGCGAATTGGGAGGGGTAACTACTAACCCTTGGGGCTGGGGCTTATTAATATTGAAACCTGAGGGCCCAATGGGTTTAAGTAGGTCAGCAGGAATTTCCAAATGATCTTTGATATGGAAGAGGGACGTCCAGTTAGACTTCACCTCTTTAAGATAATTTAGAATATTAGGCATATTTTTAAATGCCAAAGATGAGGCAGTGATAGCGTCATCTAAAGTAAGGCGTTTTTAGTGACCAACATTTGAGTCATAAGGAAAAATGGTGAGCGAACTCAGTGATGATATCTCCTCAATTAAGGCTTATGCCCATAGAAGTTTGCTTTTGGTTGGATAAAGTTAGGTCGCTCCCAAATCCCCAATTATGGCATGCTTGGCGTCCTCCCAAGTCTGGCAATGTAATAGATGAGGTACATAATATCTTGAGCATTGCGACTTAAGATAGCTATTTAGGTTTTTGAGCTGTTGGGTGTTGGTAGCTTCCTCCTTAGCACTTTTATAACAATTTTAGGAGAGAGAAGATTCTTTCTTCACCTGGGACATACTTTTCTTTGTATGACGATTTGAATGTGAAACTGGGGGTGGTTAACGTCTGAATGATCTGAACTGACACTGGGGGGACGTTTGAACCTATATAGAAACAAATATCACAGGAAGATTTGTAAGGGTGGATGGCGTCCACTTGACTTTGTAAGGCGTTAATATCTTATAATATTGAGTCTACTTAATCATGGGCAGAAAAAGGGCGATTTTATGGCGCTGAGTGGTGTTAAATGCTAAATTTTGCTTTTAAGCTCAGTAGTTGCATCTTGAAGTTTAAGTTGGTGTTGCTCAAGGGCAAAAATCTTTGCTATATCCCACATATCAAGCGGGTAAATTCTCCAAGGATTTAAGGCGTTTATGATCCAGAGAGGGATCTGACGCCAAATCATTATTGCTCGTTTTTTAATAGTTGAACCGTGAACTCAGGACTTAACTGGCAGGGAGTACCAGTTTTGTCAAGACTAAGGTGTTTAGACCAATTGTACTTTTTATTTTTTAGGCCAGGAAACCCGAAGTTCCTGGGTGCTGGACTATAAGTTTAACTTTCCTTGACCAGATAGTCTTCACTCAGGATAAAGTTTCTTGAGTGGTAAATCCTAACTAATTTTTCGTCCCTAAATATATAAAGTTAACCAATTTAAATTAAATGGCAAAAAGAGAGTAAAGTTTATTCACATAGAACATTATTATATGGGAATTAGGGAGTTTTCTCAGTAAATCTCTAAGCTTTATGAGCTAATATCTAAACTCATTCACCAATTGGTGATTTTATGGCAGGTTGTTTATTTCTGACAGATAGGATTTGATCACCGAATAAAATTGGGTTTGAACCCTAATATTTGAGGGTTTTGAGTAAGTAATATCTGATCTCTTATATGTGGGTTTTCAACAATATTACCAACCCTTGAATTATGTTGAATATTATCCATGATATTGGTTTTATTTAATTTATTGGATTAGATTTGATTATCGTCATCTGACTCATGCAAACCAAAAATTTGGGAAGGAATACTGACAGACCTCTTTTGACAAAACATTGCATTGAGCTTCCTTATGGTTTGGATAACTTCTATTTTATTTCTGCTAGACGGGTTATGCTAGAATTGGGTTAATCTAATAAAGTAAGGAACTGGTCAACATATTTTCCATGTCAATTAACCTTAGACATCCAATGACTTGTTTGAGGTACCTTCCAGAACTTAAGCATTGTCAAACTTTTTGGATTTCATGCGTTCAGGGCTGGTAATCTCAGCGGGCTGCCTAAATCATAATAATAATTATCTTAATAACCCCTTATAGAATTTTCACTACATTAATTCTCAATACACATGAGATGAGCAATTGGCAATGTTTCAATTTCATGTACTGTAGGCTAGCTGACTTTAAGGTTAACTGTCCTTAAGATGACTGTCCTTCTCTTTTATTGGTGAGGGTAGGGTTATTCTTAAAAATAGTCTTAAATGTGCTTATTTTTCTTATTAAAGTTAAAAATTGAGCCTTTCCATCTTCACTAGCTTTGCTTCTTACATGGAATATACTATGGGTTTTTTGAAAGCCTTTTTATAGGTTTCAGCTTATGTATATCAACCACATTGAGAAGAGCTTCTTTGATGTATAGGACAAAGTTGAAGCTTCATTGACTTAAGTAACGTGCATGGCCATATTAAGATTACCATGTATCCCAGCAAAAATGTTCGCTTAAGCTAAAAATGTGAGCATTTTTGAGGCCAAAGTTTGAGCATCTATATATAGAAGAAATTCGCAAATTTGGTTAGAGTTTAAGTTTGACATAATGCAATTCTCATAAAAGCATATTTCTACATAACCAAGAATTAATTTTTGAGCTAAATTCAAGATTAGCGCTTCTTTCACATCATACCAAGTATTCAGGTTGTTCACGTGAATGACCATAACTTCCTGAGCCATGCTATTATACAAGAAAATATATGTTAGTTTTTTAAAATCATTTGAACCTTCAATTTTGGCTTCATAGACAAAGAGAAAGGATGCAATACTTCCTTCTACAAGTTTAAACTTGTCCTTGAAGGTAGGTTTTAAGGGTAGCAGCTTCCAGACCTGAGACAACATGTACTCTGGGATTCACTTAAACAGTAATTGAGTTATATGTATTGCTTTTCTTAATTCTAAGAGAGGTGAAAATTTTTATCTTGTAATGGGCTAAAATGCTGTTCAAATTTTGATGGCAAGTCTGGGGGTAACATCCAGCAAGGTAATGCTTCTCACAAGAACAACATTATATTCTCCAGGTTCTTGATGTGAGTGTTGAGAGAATTTTATATTGATGAGAGGTAAAAGATGTTCTCAAGAATTTATTCTCGTCTTTTAAAACTCTATTATAGTGAGTTAAGTCCTCCTTTATCTCCTGGCATTCAGAATATGAGGACATTTGTCCTTTTGGATTTTAGTTATATAAAGGAGTTCCAGCGCTGCTCAGCACATTGAGACAACTATAAATTTTAATAGAGATATCTTGGCTAGCCAAATTGATCCTTTTTTGTATAGAACTTAGTTGTTTGAAAGTTATATGGGTAGCCACTTGGATTAAGCAGGATGTCAGACCCTTCTCAAAATGATCTACTCAGTTAATAAAATTCTGTGACACCAACTGAGTTTTTGAAGTTTATTGGGACTCGTTTATCAATTTATTTTAAAGAAAGCTTTAATTAAGAGTTAACATTCTTAAATTGTTCTTCCCCATTATGATGATTAGATATAAACTTGGGAAGCAATTTCATCAAAGGCTGCAGCGTCTTGCTGCTGAATCTCTTACCAAAGGTTTCAAGTAGTTTCTAGGTCTTGCCATTAGATTTCACTAGGTACTTTATGAGGAGATACATAGTTTTCACATACTAATAATTTTTAAAATCAAGGTTCACCATTTGGTTATAGAGATGGATGATATAAAATTTATCTACTTCAATTTTCCTTCATATATCCCCAATACCTTATGACTCTATATTGCACACTTGCTCATAGGCCAATGTTACAGCCATAAGGTATTTATGTGATGATGGAGATCTTTGTTTATGACTCCTATTAAGCGCACGTTATGGTATAGTGCATGATTTAGAAACTTCATGATATATCTAAATAGGTTTGCACATGAGCTTTACATCTCTGGAAGAGTACAAAATTCACATGTATTCTTAAGAGTCCTGCCTATTGTGGATGACCTTTGTGGCTGGCTTTTTCTCCTGAAGTTTATAATTTTTGAGTTAAATCTCTGAAACTTAATTAGATTTCCAGGTTAGACATTGAGATCTGTGATTTAAATTAATTTTCTTGTACTTCTTCTAATGAGACCAAGGGTGGACTTCTCATTTGGTCATCATCTTCAATGTTTCTGTTGTGCACCTAGAAGGTTATACCATTGATACTATTCTCTTCCATGGATCAAAAAAATGCAGCTATTGTTAAGTGATGGCTGTGCCCCCTGTAGTGTGCACCAGTTTGTAGGGCTTCTGTTTTTAAGAGGCTCAATGGCGCTGTTCCCAAGAAGACCAACAGTCAATACTTTTTAAGTCTAAGACTTCTATATGTACTTTTTGACAATAAGAAGGCCAAGTCTTTCTTAGGTTCCCACAAATAGAGTATCCATCTTATGGTAAGAGGCAAATGGTTTTATTGGAGTAAAGTTACCAAAACAGAGATTTAAAATAAAAAGTGTAACTTTATTTTTTTAGTACTAGTGGTGCCAACCCAAAAAGGGGAGCCGCCACGCATCTTTATTCGCAAATGGACCAAAAAAGGGTTTAATATAAATTAAAAAATTCCTAATATAGCCCCTAGGTTATCTGCTAGGAAGCTATATCAGATGGCGAGGAGGCTTTGGGGAAACTTTTGTCTGGCGCCTGCTTTAGCTGGCGGACCATGGCGGACAGCATTGGGATGGGAGCATCAGTGACATGGGGCATAAGGAGGTGTAGTTGGGGCTTTTCTTTGTTAATGAGGCCGGTGGTAAGGTGTAACTTTAAAAAAATAGCTCTAGAAGTTAATTAGGTTACTTTTAACAATATAATCAATATAAGTAAAATGAACAAAATTTATTGAGGGGGGCTATATGATTGAATGCGTTTAATTTAATACTAATTATGGGTTTATTTTTTTGTAGCCTAAATTATATAGCGAGAAATACATTCTTAATAGCTCATTTGGATAGTTTGTGTTAAGTCAATCTTTGGTTTGATTCCAGATTTGTAGTCTTTTGAGGGAACTTTCTAATTTGTAGATGCATAAGTTAACTAATGGAGTTGTTGCCTCACGTCCCAACGTTCAATACTTTAAATATCTATAAATTATCCCAGGGCATTAAACTTTGAGTCACCCTGAGAGGATTTTAGTACTGGCTTATGTATCGCTATTATTTGATTTATTTGTAAAGTTATTTAGTGAGGTTTCTCTAAAGACTTTAGTAGGGGTATATAACGATTTTCTAAAAGGGTTATTTTTAAAATTCTTCTTATTTTGTTTGATACTCTGATAGCTGACACTTGACCTTTTAGAATCAAGAGGACTCAACCCTTGGGCTATGCAATTGCCATAATCTATGTCTTAGGGCACAACCTGAATGTGCAATAGGTGGCCGCCACTTTTCCTGTTTGACACATCCCATCTTATGCCCATTTAACAATCTCAAACCCATCACTATCTCTGAGTTGGTAGAGCATCATGTGAAGAAATTTAAGCATATCTGTTCCACAATTATGAAACATACTAAAAACAGCACAACATATGCAATCTCCCCTCTCAAAGTGCATCTTAAACATTAGCATCATCAGTTATAACGTATTTGATAACTAGGGCATCTTCAGGTGAAGGACTTTACAAAATGTTTTGCATGATTGAATGTCAGATGGAAAATCCATAAAATGATAATTAATTACATTGAAAAGTTTAGAGTTGTCAGGTGTTTAATTTAACCTTTAAAACCCATAATGACCAATTAAGGACTGCGCTGGCAAATATATTTCTCTTTCTCTTCAATCACTTTATTAATCTTATCCAAATGCTTGATTTAGTATACACTAACCACTTTTGCTGTTGCATCAATATGTTCCTATGTTGACGCATTTAACGCATGCTGCCCCAAGTGAGGCGATGGTGCGTGGCATCCAGGTATTTTTAGCTGCTGCAAAATCTCACTCAGGCTAACTATGATATACTTAAAATGCATCTGATCACTTGATCCCGCCGTTGGACCTAGCCTACCATCTTGCGCGCTCCCAGGCGGTGCTTCATAGCTATAGTGTCCCTTAAAGTAACTTGTACTTTGGTCTTCAGGTAAAATATAGAAACCTCTTTCTCATATGCAAGTGCAGCCATAATCAAGATGACCTAAATAGTTTAAAACCGGTGGATTTATTAATTTTCACTCCTTTAGGGAATACTTTAACCTCGGTTTTCTCTGTGAAGCCTATGCCATATCAGCAGCAACACTATCTAAATTTAAAAAACTATAAACACAACACTTACAGATGGATGATTGCTCAAGCCACTCTTGAGGTTCAGTTTGGTGGCTTACCTAGCAACCCCTCCTTTGAGAAGCTTCATCATGAGCTAAAAGGGCTTAGCATCATATGGCACTGACTTTATCCTGCATTTTGTGTTTCTATATGAGGCCGGCCATATTTGGGGACTTACAATCTTTCACAACAATTTCCCCTTCTATTAGGACACTCACCACTCGATATTTTTACATTATCATTTTCTACATCCCTGACCATCTTTTATGTTAATTAATATAAAATGGCCGCGCTGTTTTCCCTCTGTGATTTGGCCATGATTACTCAAAGCGCAAATGCCCTACTATTCCACTGTAGCAGCATCCACATCCCCTCTTTCCACCAATCACTCAATTTCTACTCAAGAGAAAATTTTTAATGTTAGTATCCATACCTCTTCCCCTCCCTCAGGAACTGTGGGCGCAGCTACTTTAAAGTCAAAAAAATCAACTGCCACCAGTCATCTCAGTTCTCTCAAAAATCCCCACTTAAGCACCCATCAATTTTCCTTGGTTGAAAGTTCTTCCAAATCCACTCCAACCCCCCATTCATTCCTTGTTGCCAGCCTGATGTTGGAAAAATAAAACCATTTATTTTACAAAGTATATATGCTTTGGACCAATCATATAGAAACTATAATTATAAGTAAATTAAATTTTTCACGCCTCCATCAACCATACTCCCTCAGCGCCGTTTCCATCATAATATAGGAAATTATATATAAAAATCTCATCCTGCTTGATGCTGAAGTGGTGGCTTCCCCACTAAAACCCTCCTCCACCAATGACTCCATGTGGTCATGGAGCCAATGTGTGAAGAAAATCTTTTCAATTCAACGGTAGATCTCCCTTGAGATGACCAGTTTGACATTAAGGATATTGCCTTTGTCACTGGTTGCTCATGAGCAGTGTGGCCAAGTTATCCATTTTTTTGATCCTCAATACCCCAAACACGTCAGATTATAAAATCTTGCTTGTTTCCTGGACTTCATTAAATTTGTCAGGCATCAGCTAACCTATTATGTTGAGGCTACACAAAAAGTGTGTATACTTAATGAGTCCACCTCAATTTAGTCCCTCATTCTCCATACCGCTAATGATCTTCATCTTATTGACCTCCCTGGCGTTATATAAAGCAACAGCCACCGGACAATGATCCCCTTCACCCCCTCCCTTATCTAACATAGCTGCTTAGGCTTTCCAACAAAGTTCCATCTTGGAGGTTCTCTCAGTATCTATTTGGCACATGCAAAATAAAATACCATGGATGCTTCCACTCCTTGGGGTGTGCTACACTAGATTTAAAAAGAGTTGCGCTGGCACATCCATGTGCTAGACCATAAGCCCAACTCCCAGAAAACCCCTAAGTATAAAAACACAACATTCTGCAAATTATAGGCTGGTAGGTTATAATATTTTTTTTATTTTAGGATAAGGTACAATCAAAATCCTAAAGTTTGACTTTAAGTTAAAAAATTGCACCTCCTGTCGTTCAATCAGTAAAGCATAAGGCAGGCTGCATTTTTTAATAGTTCTAGTGATGACTATACCATTTTGTTACTTTAATGGCCGCCACCAAATAAGGGATGCGGAGACTTTAATAGTAGATAGAGTGTATCAGGAACCTAACTATGCACAACCCTATATACTCAGCCTAATTCACATAAATTTCCTTGAAGACAAGCTATAAAAGACTACAACATCTATTACTATGCAGAAGATCTAACCATGGAGTAGATGTTGAGAATGGAAAAGATGATAGACAACTGGAGAGATGGGAGAGAATACTTTTTATAATCACAAATATAAAAACCCTACACCTCGTTATAAAATCAAGACTGGGATTACTCCTCATTGGGGATACCATCAACTGAGAAAAACACCAACAAACACTTGTGGAATACATGGAGTTGCATGTTACCAGTAGTGAGCTTGGCCTTTTGGTGTGAGTACCATGCTTTTATACCATTAATTCTTTTATATTTTACCCAGAAGTCATACTTCCATATTATCATAATGGTGGTACCTTGTGGTATATGGATGCTGAAATGGCTCAGTTATATCATGATGAAATTCAGGTTTTTACTTGGCATGTCGGTTTTCTGACAATGTGGTCAACATATGATCTCTATTTTATATTACACATCTGCTACAATCAGAACTACAACAGGGAAAGACTGTCACAGGTAGAATAGCACTTAATTAGGTAATGCTTTATGAAGACAGTATACCTTAAAATAAACATGTATGTGGGGTAAATATAGGCCTTAAAAATGTAAATTATGTTCTGCTTCTGTTTAAAATACTTTCAGCGTTGAAAATCCTTCGTGAAAGTGAAGTCCCAATTGCTTTAAGAGCGATAGAATTTGATTGATACTATATTTATAAAATTGCATAGCCAAATCTGCCATTCTCGTTGTTTGACCCCTTCAATATATAATCTGAGGCTTAAATATTTCTCTGAGTATTGCCATTCTCTGCGGCGCTTGAATCTTTAAGGCTTCCAATTTTTAGCCCTCTTTTAGGCTCTTGACGCTGTTGTAGGGGTTTGTGGTCAATAAGGCCAAAGGTTGGATATATTTTAATTAAGGTATGGTAGAGTTTGCCAGGCAGAAAATTGTACGGTGAAATTAACTGATTAATTTTGTTAATCAGTAGTTAGAAGAAATGTAACTGGTTTGAGGTGTCATATGTCTGGTGACAGATAAATAAATATTTTTTAAAAATTAGGATTAATATGGCAATGTAATGTAACAAATAGATTTTGGAACAGAAAATATTGGCGGGATATCTGATGATGGATATAAAGGGAATTGGTCAGCTGAGAGACACAGATGGTGGGACGAGTTAATCTTGGGTAATACTCACATTCACAGAAGATGTGGTTGAGGCAGTGGTGAGGTCTATAAGGCATTGAGCACTATAATTGGAGTTGATGTCATATGTTTAGTCAAACTCATTTCTTAAAAACACAACTTGAAGATAAAAATTGACAGTGGACTTACAGTTTTTTTTAGTACTAGATGGTCCCAACCCAAGGGGGGTGGACTTACAGTTTAGTATAGCTAAAGATATTAAGCCTATAGAATTTTTTACTATGTCACCATGGTTTATTTTAAGGAGCTATAGAAAATATGAAATTAAACTTATTTCTAATAAAAAGAAAAGAAAAGAAAATAATAAACAGTGCAAAAAATATTTTTTCCAGTGTCATCTTCAGAGGGACACTTTCAGATGGTTCTAAAGCCATGTAGAAAGAGAACTTTGATTAAGAGAGGGGTTTTTTGAGGCAGGTACAAAATGTTATAAGGTGCACTTTTGCAACCTAATTTTTTTCTTTTAATGACTTATTCTTAAATGAAGTTTTTTTTATTTTCAATAGGATCATTGACTTTATTATAAATATATGTATTGGTCTTTAGACTTTCAACATATATCAGTTATGGTAAAATTTTGGGTTATTTCTCAAAAAACATTAATGAATAGATGGGTCTGATTCTAACAGAGAATGAAATAATGAAGCTATAAGTACAGGTCATTTATGTATGAACACTTTAAGATATTGATGCAAATAAATAGGCACTTAAGTAACGGTTCATTTGACTTTCTAGATATAATTCAATCTTCTTTAGCATTAATAGAGCCAACAAAAAAACAAGGGCCATCCACACATCTTTATATGTGGTAAGCCAAACAAAAGGATTATACTTAATAGAAAATCCTTTTATGGCGCCTATGCTATTAGCCTGAGACGCAATATCTAATTGAAAAGGGTGGTCAGGGGATCTCTATCCAGAATATATCTAAGGACATGTGAGAGGGCGGACAGAAACAGAGTTGGGGCGTCAGAATCAAGGGGTTGAAGGCTGCTAAGATGAGGATTCTCCTCAAAATTGAGGCCAGCAGTATACATAGCCTCGAGATAATGATTAATTGGAATTTTGTGTGTCTAAATAACTCTGGCACACACAAGAAGTTTTATTTATTGCTGGTTATAAAATAATTCAAGTTAAAAAGTGAGAAGTTTGCAGCATCAATGCATGCATGGATTGCAGCAAACATGATTTCCTCAGCTGGTGCCTGGGCTTCATCAGTGAAGTTATATGGGAAATTTGGATAAGGAAATCCGTTGCTCAACAGATACATAGCCGCGTTGAGGGATTGGTAGTAAGGAACATTGGTGGGGGCAGTGGCTGCCTCAAGAGCCATCGTATTTTTTGGTTTTATGTTGGAAAGTCCTTATGAAGGCAGGATTGGTGATGAGTAGTCAAATTGGGTGGGTTAGAAAGGACTTCAGGCCAATCAAAATTAGGGTTCCAGAGTATGCCACCTCAGCATCATCAACCAATCTTATACTTATAAGAAAGGGTTTGAATATGAATACTAGGTGTCTGGAGATCATATATATGACTGGATGATAAGCTAAAAGTATCAATTAGCAGATCATTAGTTATTTGCTGGAATTGGGATAAAAAATATTAAATAATTTATTGGATTTGTTATGGGTTGATGATAAGCGATATGACCTCAGCCAAATATGAAAATTCCACTGAAACTTCTAATGACAAAATGAGTATCAAGGAATATGGTGAAGCTGAGTTAGCTGAGCCATATGGATCGTGAAGTGGCCATGGGGATGAGTATAAAAAAACAAAGAATGAGAAAAGAGAGTTTTTTCAGATAGTAACCCATAGTACAACTCTGCAGTGTAAATTCCTAAAATTAAATTATAGTGTGACTCTGCTGTAGTAATAAAGAGACGTGTTATTAGCTCTTTACTTCCGCTTTAAATTTTATTATAATTGTCAAGGAATGGAAATCTCCATATAGCCCTTCATTTGAATCGGTGGGTATTTATTCATGTGCAAAACCTTCATCTGGATTGCACTACACTCACAAGAAATCCAACAGTGATGCTCACCAAGTGGGTCTCTAACTCAACCAAACGTGGATATCCATCCATTAAAACCATGACAAATCCAGCTAGTGCTGACAGGAAACTGTACCAGCTTACCAAGTCAGCGCATTATAATGAGATTAAAATCGTCCTGGATGCATTACGCCAAAAGAACTATGAGCTACTCCATGAGCATAAAGACCTGGTGGATCATCTCAAGAAGATAAAAAGTCAATTATGTATCCTTGGCTGGCAGAACTTTTATTAGCAGGCCTCCTCAATAACACTGTTGAATGGCTGCACTGCATTGAGTGAAAATTGTATGGTAAAGCTTATTGCAAAAGTTCCTGACGCGTACTGGAAGAGCAAAAATGAGGCAATAGTGAAGGGCAGCGGCTTGAAGGTAGGGATGAAGCCAAAGAGAAAGCAGAAGATCTCATCATGAGCCAAGCAGACAATATGAATTAATTTACGCAACGTGAAGGTTCCAAGGATGACTATGCATCTGAAGGAGTTCCTCATATGTTCACTGTGTTGACAGCTGAAGAATCCCATACCACAATCAACCTGCTGAAAAGCTGGGTTCCGCGCTTCCTTCTGTGTCCTGCCCTTGGCATGGCTCAAGATATGGCTAATTGGAAGGAAAAAGTTTACTCTGAGAGCTCTTAGCCCTGAACGGGATGAGGGTGTCTGCATCAAAAATTGCCCCTATTTAAATGTGACAGAAACATGCATGGTTATATAAGTGCTTCAAATTTGCTGTATGAAAAGCTTTGGACCACCACAAGGCAATGCTACTGATATCTACCTTAGATGTTGAGAGCACTGATCATGTTACTTACCACCTGAAAGACAGCTCACTTACTTATCTGGAAGTTAATAACACTGCTTTGAGCCTGTTTGGGGCATAAAAGTGCTCAATGGAAGGCCAAATTTCTGACAATTGGGTTTCAGCAGAACTAAACCCTGATAGTGTTTGCCAATGATTCACTTTGGATGAGCATGTTTTATTAAGGGCAGAACCATTATCTGAGGCTGAAGTTAGGATTGCAATGACTGCAGCGGTGAAACTACATTATGAGATCTTCAACGTGATGACTCCAGTTTTGCAAGGGGATGTCACTTAGCATAAAATTGTTAACTACATGAGATGACTAGCTTCAACATTAAATACACCTAACCTATAATGGAAGCCATCAATGGCAGCCAATGGTCCTCCTTCCTTAAGCGGCCTGCCACGATATACCTATAATTCTCCAACTAACCCTAGCTATCCTATAATACGCCGCCCACCCTTGGCCCTCTTATATTCCGGCACCCAAACCTTGGCCTGGACCTTTCAAGGACACTTGAAGATGATGCTTTAGAGTGATGCGTTATGAATGCAATCGCCTCAGACATATCGCTGTAAACTGACCCACTAAGCAGCAAGTCCGCACTGTACAGCTGGACAATATGATCAGAGAAAAGATCAAATGGTGCAGAGATGGGACCCTCTACATCCGCTTATTTAACTTCAATAATCCTGACTGAGCCCAAAGAGTTGTTTCATGTCAGACTCCTCAACCCCATTAATGTGCTGGTAAATCAACAACCTGCCAACAATGTACATGTGCGGAAGCTCACAAAATAAAGAGGCAGCATTGAAGGAGGGCAAACAGGAGATTCTGAAGCCCTATGCCTGCCAGATATTGGAGCAAGCCTTATCAGAAAAACGCTGACTCCTCGGATGAGCCATCACTGAAAGGGTGAACATTGTCATCCTTTAGAGTTGATCATTAAGACTTACCACAAGGTCAGAGTGGGCATTATGTGGTTCCTCGAGAGAAAATAATTCCTGAATATTTATGTATTAAGATTCAAGTTTTTCTTATTTTAAGTGTACATATTGTGATATTTTTGTGGCAAAAAACAGAATTTGCTGATCATAGACACTGGAACACCAGTTAATATAATATCAAAAAAGTTGGCGACTAAGCTACCAATAAAACCTTATGTGTAGCAATGGATTAATAAGGGATTGCTGCGGCAAAATGCACTGTCTCACAAGAGGAATATTGTGCAATGCCTCTGCAGTTTAGTTAAGCACCATCTCTTTGCCAGAAACTGTGTTGCTGAACCACAGGTATGACATGATGATAGGAGCAGCCTTCATGCGCTACTTCAGTGTAGTCTTTGATTTGGCTGAGGAGACATTCAAGATCTGGTGACAGTGGATCCCAGTTTAGTACACCTCAAGTGGGATCAAAGGATTCTGCTTACATTTGGCAAGGTAATTTCGCATACAGTGACAGTATAATACCTGCCTGCTACTGGAAAACAAAAAACAAAACTAGGGCTCTCTATCATTAAATATATGAGCTTTAGGGGCTACCACTTCAATAAGCATAAGCTGTAGCAAACCATCTGGCCACCAAGTTATAATGGGGACAGAGCTTTAAATTGAGACATTAGAGGAGCTCTTTGGGGATTCCTTGGGCCCTATCAGCAATCCCGCCTTGAGATCATATGGCCCTGAGAATCATATTAACTAAATGCGGATAGATGAAATATTGCTGGAGAACCTGTAGAAAGGGCCATGGATGGTTCAAAGACACCTGGTGGTGGCTATCTGCATTTGGCCCCAACAATGAGGTCCTTCACTTACACAAATTTGGTTTGCTGAACTAGTTTGGTCTTCCTACTGTAACTCTGACCAGTGCAATGACAGTGGTTATCCAATAAACTCTAATGGGGTTGTCAGAAGAGCAGAATAATCAATCAATAGCTTTATTTGAAAGTATTGGGAGATCTTTGCATCTATTGACCACAATTGGTATGTACTCACAGAGTCGTCCATTAGTTGGACACAGGGGATCACTCTCCTATCTGTTCCTGGCCAATCTGCCACTAAAGGTCAGCAGAGAGAATAGTTTCTGACGAGAGATGAAGCTGTTAGAGCAGGGAGTGCTGGAGATATCCAGAAGTCCATAGATTTTTCCATACTGATCGTCAAACTGAATCATGGAATTAACAATGTAGTAATTGATTACTAAAAATTGAAAAATATTACCAAAAAGGACTTGTATCTGCTTCCCTGAATCAATGACACTTTAGAATTCTTTGCCGGGACTAACTAATTTTTAGCAATGTACCTAATATCTAGTTATTGGCAATCAAGCTGCTTGGGTAAGAACAAGAAAAGTGTGCAATAATCACCTCCAAGGGTATTCCACTCAGCTGCATGCTTCATGGGCTATGTAACAGCCTGGCTATGTTTCAAATGGCCATATAAAAAATTTTGGTGAACGTAAGATATTGGGCATCCTTATTTATCTTGACAACATCAATGTCTTCTAGTGGACATTTATGCGGCAAATGAATCATTTAGAAGAGGTGTTCCGCTGACTTGTGGTTGCCAACATAAAGACTAATCCCCGTAAGTGTCAATTTTAAAGTTCAAATGGAATATCTTGGGTTCATGGTAGATTCCAGGGACTTAGGCCACAACCAGATAAGGTAGAAGTTATCAAAAAAGGATGGCCTAACCCATAGCAAACAGGATGTTCAAGTAATTACGAGCATGTGAAATTACTACTGATGCTTTATTCACTTTCAGCTGTATCAGAACTCCGATCTTTTACTTCTGAATAAGGGCACCATGTTCATGTGGACGGAATCATTCCAAAGTGCCTTTGACACTCTTATGATGGCACTGCTAAGCGCCCAGGTGTTGAAATATCCAAACTTAGTAGAGGGGTTCATTGTACAGACTGATGCTTCCCTTTATGCCATTGGAGAAGTATCATACCAATGGGATGACATTAGTGTGGAGCACACTGTTGCCTATTGCAGTAAAATTTATACTGCCATGAATGGAATTCCACAGTGACAGAGCAGTCATGTTTAGCTATGATCTAAGCCTATAAACAGTTCCAGGTGTACATCCCAGGGATAAAATATATAGTTATGACTAACCATGCTTCCTTGCACTGATTACAGAATCTTCAGGAGCCAGAGTGACGGCTCACATGGTGGTGCACTCAAACATCAAGCTTAATATTTTGAATTAGTTCACCGCACTGGGGCAAAGATCAGAACGCCAACTGTTTTTCACGGCTACTGACAATTGTCATAACGGCATATCTGGGTGACTTGTATGAAAAGATAATTAGCGGCAAATATGCTGATGAACCACCTCAAGTTATATGGGCATTAGATGGAATGAGGGATGATATACTACGGAAGATGGTGAGCTATGCAAGAAGGTAAGTGATACTAAGTTGAGCTTCCAAAAAACCCTCTGCCCGACTAGACATTATCATGAGCCCCTACAAAGTGGTAGGGCATGGAGGGTTACAAAAAACGGTAGAATTCCTGTGACAGCATAATCATTGAATTGTCATGCAATTTGACATTCTTGATACATTTATTGTTTGCTTGAAGTCACTTTTGAGAAAATTTATTAAAAACAAAAAGTAAGTAAACAGATATAAATCAAACGCCAGCTGCTGCCATCCAATCCCCAATGATGTCAGATTTGCTGCCGGCTGCTCCAGTGTGGGGCAGCAGCGAAACCCTGCCTAGCATTTTCCATCCAGCGGGAAAATGCGCTTGGACTAGTTCGTCCAGTCCCACTAAGTCCTTGGGTCAGTTTAATCCGCCAAAGGATCTCGCCATCCACCTGGCATGTACCCAGGCGGTGCCTCACAGACCACTCATTCTCCCTCGCTCCCAGGTCCGTTTTGGCCTTTGGGTCAAGTATGGGAGATTGTTTCCATATAAGGAACAAGCAATTATTAACCTGTCCCAGGCAGTGATGCTGCTGGCCGGTTTCATTGACTTCCGCCCCTTTAAGGGGTAGTTTGACCTCAGCTTCACCTGCAAAGCTGACGCCGCCACTGTAGCTACTGTGCCCCTGGTTTTCAAGGGCACACCCATACCAACAACATGCACCTGGCTCCCCACTGACATGACCATGGTAGTAAAATTTGTGGGGTTACCCACACATCTCCCCCCACAGTACTCCATTGGGAGTTAATGGAAGGGTTGGCCTCATATGGCTCCAACCCCATCTTCAGTTTGTGGTCTTCAATGGGGCCGCTCGCCTAGCTGGGCCTCAAACATTTGTCACGATCAGCCCAATAAATTTAAAAATTTCTTTGTCAAACCCACCCTGCGCCATCATACCCTCTGCCACTGACCACCCATTCTATGCCTGTGTAAAGGGCGGGAGGACAATCTGTCCTTCCTGCTTTGAGTTAGATCACTCAAAGCATAAATGCCCCTCCCCATGGCTTCCTCTGACCCAGCGCTGTTGTTGCATGGCCCCCACTTAGCCCTGCACCCCACTACTTTTCTGGTATGGGGTACAATCCTGCCCCCCTCCCCCAAATCCTGCTGCCTCCTCAGTGCCTGCTGCAGCCAACCAGCCCCTTCCTCAAGCCAGTGCCACTTGCGCCTCGCCCAGTTCCACTTGCACCTCATCCAATTAGGAAATGGCTTGGACTAATGTGGGTTCCCACGTTATCCTGCAATTGCCAGCCACACCACTTCAGTTTGCAGAGCCCAATTTTGAGTTTGACTTGAACTCATGGTCCTCATTGGCTGAAAAAGGTGAGATGGGTAATTTTATTGAGGCCTCGCAGCCCACATACAACGAATTTATCCAGGTACAGAATCCCAAACTGGTTGCTCAACGGTATTACGCCCCCAAATTGGACGCCGTGGAGTTCTGCTCAGACCACCAGCTTGCTGTTGTGGCAGCCACCCACCTTGAGGTAAAAAACTATCCATGAAATAGTCGAGTCATCAGTAGTGGCGCACGCCACAGAACTCCTGCCTCCCATCCTCAGGCCATCCAAATCCATATCACACAAACAGACCATTCTGTGTGCCCACAGGCGCACTAAGGAAGCCATCAAGAGAGTGGTTTCTGCCTCGCAGGCCAACCCCTAGTTTCACCCGTACCTCCGTGGCTTCACTGTCCCAGCTCCCTGCCCTCTGCATTAAGGCGGAGGCAACCATTTTCAAATACATTGGCGACTTACTGTCCTACAATAATTTCCTCAAACAGAGAATCATAACCATCCTCGCTCCCCATGTCGCTGATCACCCCACCCCTTTGCTCTCCTCATTGGCCCATGCTCTTACCAAAGAGGAGAATGGGACTGAGGATGAGCCCCCTGATCCCTCTCCCCTTCCATCATGGTAGATTGAGCGCCTCATTGCTGTCCCACATGGTAGGTTGGTGTCTCAACTGTTATGTTTCTCCCATTCTTTAAGCAGTCGTTTTCTTTGGGTTTAAGTGATATGTTCATTTGGTTTTTCACTTTTTGAGCTTTGGTAATGTCCATCCCCTGGTTGGCGTGCCTCGTAATAAATTTAATTGATACGTTTATTGTTGTCACCAATGTCAAGTAGAGAAGCTCTTCCACCAGAAGACCTCTTTAATGACTTTTGGAAACCTGGTTCATGTGCACATGGTTTCCATTGATGTTGTAGAGCCCTTGCTGATGTGAGAAAAATGCTACAAGTACATTCTGGTAGCAATAAGTCATCTGTGAAGTGGGAAGAGGCCAAGTGATAAGAAATAAGGGTGGTCACTTCTGCCATATTTAAAGTGGAGTGATTCATATAACAGCACGGGTGCCCACAGTTCATACTTACTTATAATGGAATCTACTTCACCTTGCATGTCCTCCCTAATATGAATGTATTAGTGGCCATCCTTGGGGTTCCAATAACCCCATACCATCCCAAGTCCAATGAAACCGTCAAGCGGGTTAATGAAACCCTAGTGAATATAGTTAGGAAGCTTATTATGGTTTAGACCACCGCATGAGAGCACCCTCCTTTCCTCCACAGTCTTTGCATACAACATTAGCTATCACTCATAGATCAGGAAAAGTCCCTTTCAATTGATTTATGGGAGGCACCTAGATATGCTTGCATTACTCTGCTCCTGAATAGAGGATACAAGAGGAATAGATATGCAAAGCTATTTGGCGACTTTGATGTCCACGCTTGCAAAACCTCAAATGAAGAATACTCAACAAGCCTAGCTAAAAAGATCAAGAATCATGAATCTTTTCCAATAATGGTGGAAAGGACTTCCACATTTCATTATAGGAGAGCATGTTCTGTTCCACGATCAAAATGGTTTTAAATGCAGAATAGGTTAGCTAGCATATGGATCAGATCCTTTGAGATAATAGAGAATACGGGCACTGATGTCTACACAATTAAGGACCTGGTGAGTGGTCAGATTATCAACTGTGTGCATGATAAGTTCCTTTAAGCATATAACCAATGGAGGACACAACAAAAATGGGAAAAAAAACAAAACCAAAATCAAACTAAAAACAAAATAGAACAAAAAACAAAAACACACAATAATATTTTTTTAAAAGATATAGCTAAAAACGCTTTTTATTAAGAAATAATAGCAAATACCAAGATCAGCAGCTTGAGGCTGAATCATGATCGACCCTGCCGCCTCTGATTCCTCTGGACAGTCTAGAGCATCAACTGCTGGTATGCATGCTTGTTTCTCCTATAATATCTCAAAATTGTTTCAGACTCACTTGGCACTTTAGGTGTTGGCGCGGAGGGGAGTGGAGGTTGCTGTGTCATTGGAGGGGATAGTGTCAGTAGCATAATGGGAGAATGAGCGCCAGCGGGAGGGTGACAGGTCTCCACAGATGAGCTTCTAGAGGATATCAGACTAGGAACCCAGGACAAAAGGCGTGAAGGATTAAAGAAAACAGGTGATCAAAATGGATAACCCCTGAGCCACCAGGAGCATGGCTCGCAACCACATCTGATGATTTTCTTAGGATAACAGGGAGTAGGTGACAAAAGAGGCAGATATATGGAGTGGGCATCAAATGAGGAGGTGGGTTCTGGATTGAGGGGAAAAAGATTTTTAAGTGCCAGTCAATCCAAGAGGAAGTCGTCAAGGCTGAGATAAGCATGGGGAAAGGGAGCAGACCCATAAAAGGCCAACCAATGGGCCCGTCTAAGTGCTGCCTAATGTCGTACCATCACTGAACCCAAATTTCTCACAGGAGAAAAGAGGACCATGTTCCCAAAGAGCGCATTAATGGAAATTATCAACTTGAGTTGTTGGCGTCTAGAACCTGAAAAGCGGCAGAAACTCTGGAATGCATGCAGTTGAGCCAGCTGCTTTGAAAGTTTGCCATCAATAAGCAGAAGCGGTTCAAATTGTGGGAAATTTTCCTGACCAGCTGACTTGAACCCATTGCAAGAAGCATAAAATCTGGCGGACTAAAAGTCCCTCTGAATGACTCTTGGCAGTAGGTGGCAGCATAAGGCGGCTGAGGCCATCTATCAGGAGCTGCGCCGCCTCAGCATACAAAAGCCCCTACCTTGAACCTCACCCCAGTGCAACTGTAGCATAAAATTGCTGAAAGAGGAAAAACTTCATATCACCAATGAACTCCAGGAGGAGCTTTTCTTAAGCCAAGGCAGTCGCAGCAACCATTTCTGACACATCATAGTTGCTATGGGTGTCAGGGAATTTAGGTAGAAGAACTGGGTCAGGGTCAGCACACATCTGTCATATAACACTCCAAGAGAATATGTAGCAGGTTAGCGTGCTGTTGCATTTGTGAGTGTGAAGAAATCATGAAAAAAGTGCTATATAAAGCTTCACTTAAGACTTATCATCCTATCAAGGGGGAAATGTCAGAAAAATCATATATATGACTGAATGATAAAACTAAGTTATCATTTGGCGAATCAATGGCTATCTTCCAAAATTAATATGAGAAAATTTTTAATAATTTAATGGTATTTGATATAGGTCAATGTTATGTGATATGATCAAATACAAATATGGGTATTCCAGAAGGACTTCCAATGATCAAAAAAGTATCAAGGAATTTAAGGAAGCTAATTTAGCTGATCCAGATGCGCCATGAAGTGGCCTTAGGGATTAGTGCAAAAGGAAAAAAGAATGAGAAAAGAGAGTTTTTAGATAGCAACCCATAGTACGACTCTGCAGTGTAAATCCTAAAGTTAAACAGTAGTATGACTCTGCTGTAGTAACAAAATCGTTATAAAAAGAGCTCTTTGCTTCAATTTCATATTTTTAAACTCATTTGAGGAATGGCAATATCCATATCGCCCTTCCATTGCATCAGTATGTATTCATTCATGTGCAAAACCCTCTACCTGATTGCACTCCATCTTGTGGAAATACAACACTTGTGAAAAAACAGGATATGATTGGATGAGGCTAGGAACAGTAGGCCCATGAATCTTCAGTCAAGGCGGGTCGACCAATGGTGAGCTGAAACAAATCTAAAACTATTTTAATTGTTTAAACTTTTTTAGATGTCCGGCAGAAGCAGAAGCTGAGGATATAATTCAATCTTTAAATTTATTGTGAGGAAGGCCGGCCAGGGGATGGACATCTCTGAATATCAATCCAAAAGAGATGAAACTTAGTTACAGGGAAGGCACCCCAGAGAAGTGATGCTATCTCTTGTTGCCAGCGGGAACGCCACTATGGGGAGGGGGGAAGAACGTGTGAAGAGGCCATAGCCACAATTGAACACGTGTGGAGAAAAGGGTTTGATTTGATAAACCAAACTGGGAACCAGGAGGAGACCAGCTGTTGGTGACGCGGTGGGAGGTACCCAAACATCCACGCCTGAAAGTGGTCCACCAAATGGGACCAGAATCTGTGGACAGCTTCTGTGAGGGTGGGGGTGGAGCCTGCGATGGCATCCAAGACAATAGTGTGGATAGTCCACATGGCGATTGTGACCACCAGAGCATGGAAGGAGGGTGGAAGGGAGGATACCATGGATATAGCAAACATATCTCTTGACAGACTGAAGGGATGTGTTTGATCCTAGTCAAGCAGACGTTGAACTTCGCGCCATATCACTTTAGAGGTAGGGCACTTCTCCAGGCGGTGGAACAGCGTTCCATACTAGCCACACACGACGCAGGATGAGTGTAAAGCATTAGAGTGCTCAGCCATACGGTATACCCGCCTCAGGCAGCGCCACACATGTGAACGGATTTGAGGCTGCAACAGAGGGTGGTGTGCGTATTTCCAAATAGTCTTCTGGGTCTCAATGGAATAAGGGATGTCCATCATGTCAAGGTAGTCCACCCTGGATAGGACATGGGGCCATGTGGGGATCAAGCCATAATGAATGGGTAGCCCCTGTACCTCCTGTGTGAACTGAAAAGAGGGGCAGCTCTTTGTGCTGTGTGTCCACTGATACAAATTCTCCACTCAGCGCTCCGCATGGAGAGGAGGATTTGTTTGTAGTGGGTTTTAGTACCGTGAGGACCTGTGGCTAAAAGGTGGGAAGCTTTATATCTCATCAAGGAGTGAGGGTTCGATGGATTATTAAGGCCCAGGGCGCGGGAGAAGTTGGAGCGGGCCACACAGGACCAGTGTTGGAAGGGGAGCGTAGGGGCAGTGATGGCCACAATCCAGGTGCCCAGGATCTTGGCAGCATGAGCTTTAAAGTCAAGCAGGCCCATGCCACCATGACGACGAGGGCCAAACATGACCTCAAGCCGCACTGGAGGTGGGCGGCCTGACCAAAGACACCCTTTCAGAAGGGCATACATAGATTTGAAAAAACCTGGGGAGAAGGCGATGGCGTGGGCTCCAAAACATACTTTGGAGAGGAGCATAGAGTTGGCTAAAACAACCCTGCAAGTAAGGGAAGTAGGGTGGGCTCTGAGGGAGGCGATGCGCTTCATCACGTTGTCTAGAATACGACTTTCCATTACTGCTGAGGCATATCCGCCTGCCTCCACCCACACACCCAGATGGCAGACAGGCCCTATGGTAGGGCGTGGTACGAAGGGGAGCACAAGTGGGGTGGTGTGGGGTGAGCAGGGAAGGCGAGCACATGTGCGAGCAGATGGGCTGGGCTGGGCACTGGTCGGTGGGGCCCAGCGGAATTGATATTGACCAAGGAGGATGATTTTGGTTTTGGAAGCGTTCAGTGCAGCATTACTTATCCAGGAATATTCCTGGATAAGAGCTTCAAGCGCGTATGCATCTTTATTATTGGACACCCCGACCACATAGTCATCTGCAAACGCCATCATCTTGACTGGGGCTTGGCCTGGTACATGGACCCCAGTGAGGTGGGCATTCATGTTTCAAAAGTAGTGGGTCAAGGCTGAAGTTGTATAAGAGTGGGCTAAGGGGGTCCCCTTGGCGTAAGCCCCTTTGAGGGTGGACTACTTCCGTTAGGAAGCCAGGGCCATGCACTGCCATTATTGCAGACTCTGTGAGCAGCATTACCCAGTTGATGAAGCAAGGGGGCAAGTGAGATTGATGGAGGCATGCCCTGAGGTATTTCCAGTTTACTCTATCATAGGCCTTCTGTTGGTCCAAAAATACAAGTGCCCCAGAGGCTGTGGACTGGCATGCGTTAGCCACATAGTGCACGTTGTCCCAAATCGACTTCTGGGGATGAAACTGAATTGTTCTGGGGAGATGGTGGCAGATGCTACAATCCCTAAATGATTAGCCACGATTTTAGTTAAAATTTTTTGTATTCATGTTAATTAAAGAAATGGGGCGCCAGTTGGCTAGGTCTAGCTTATCCCCTTTCTTGAAGAGTGTGATGGTGAAGGCCTCTTGCCCTCCTTGTAGAAGGCGCGGATTTAGAAGGCTCTGTTTAAGGGAGGCAAGCAGCAGTGGGGATATATATTTGAAGTACTTTTTATAGAATTCATATGGAATGCCATCTGAGCCTGGGCATTTCTGATTTGGTGCACCGCGGATGGCTGACTAGAGTTTGTTCGGAGTAATCAAATTCATTAATCTGGGTTTCAGGAAATGGTGTGGATGTGAGTGCTGTCAAGAAATTTCACCAATTCAGCTGGCTGAATTGGATTGGATTGGTATAACTCAGAGTAATACTTTTATATTTCAATTGCCACTTCAGCAGGCATATCCGCGACGGAATCATCTTATCTCCGCACCTGTGTGCAGGCCACACTCTGTCGCGGTGCAAAGAATTTTTTAAAAATATATGCGGTGCATGTGTCGCCCTATGTAATGTGTTTGGCCCTGTACTGAACACAAACTCAATATTTGTGTTGCTTTTTTGAGTGCATTGAGGTGGGCGGCTGCTTCTGCCCGATTCCAGCCCCAAGCAGGGCTGTAGCCTGTGGCTGGGATGTTGGATTCCAGGTGTGCCAACTCTGCCAGAGCATGCGAGATGACAGCTGATGTAGCTCATAAGCATCGGGAGGAGAGGTGGCAAGTGTGACAGATGGTATCCTCTTTGAAGGCTGACCATGTGGAAATTGGGTCCGCGCAAAATGGTGTAATAAACTCTTTTGCTGAAGTTGATGATTCCACTCAAGTGGAAAATCCTGGTGACATAAGTTCAGGTGGGCGGAGTTTGCAGCAATGCGGGGCCTTAGCCACTGTGACAGGTAAGTGGTAGGTTATTGAGACCAGCCAATGGTTGGAGAATTCGATTTTTGTTGTTTGGAAGTGGGAAATGTGAGATCAAAATTTCGCCGGCATTAGGATAAGGTTGATGTGGGTCATGGACCTTAATTGGCCGTTGTGGACGTGGGGACGCATCATGTTTTTGAGCAGCGGGGCTTGCCGTGGCAGCGCGTCTAATAACCCAAGGGTAGCCTTTAGAACATAAAGTTCTACGTGACCCTGGGGGGCGTGGGATGAGGAAGGCCAATGGTCTTTGGGTGAGTCTAGCCAACAGTTCATGTCACCAACTATGAAAGGGTCAGGGGGTGATGGAAGGGATTTGATCAATGAGAAAAATTCCCAACGCTCTCATGCACAGGTTGGGGCATAAATGTTTATGATAGCGTGCATCACTTTGGCCCACGAGAATGTATCAATGAGGACTTGGCCATTGAGGAAGGATTCCAATGATAAAAATTTAAAAAAATTGTTTTTCTGAACTAGCACCCCACAGTGCTACAACCAGAAGGATAGGGAAGGGAGGAGCATGGTTTTCCAAGCGTCCTCAGAACCTTGTGGACAGTGGGACTCCTGGATGGCCAGGATGTCCACAGGTAAATTTTTTTGTAGAAGACTCAGTTTCCTAGCCCAGGATGGCAAGACCTTGAGTCTGGCGATATTCAATGTCCCTAAAGTGAAGGCTTCCACCATCACACCTTAGGTGTGAGGGGGTGGGCACCCGGGCCCACCAGCCTCCTCTAGATCCCCGTGGGCCCTCACAGCAGCATGGGTGTTTGCAGCAGTGCTATCAGTAGTTTTGTTAATTTTAGCAGTGAGGTTCGCATTGGCTTTTGCCTTTGCTTTTTGTTTCCCTGACGAAGAGCAAATTTTTTGCAGTGCGGATGAGTTTGGTGCACCAACATTTGGGTCAAAAAAATTTTTCAGGTAGGTTGGAAACCAAGTCAGTTTCAATCAGGGCTTGGTTGCAAAGGTTGGGTGAGATTGAGTTGCCCATTGGATCCTCAGATTGGGTGGCCCAATCAGCATGGGCTTCCCAATCTAATTAGTTGAGGGATTTCCAATTTGCTTCCGCCACAAAAGGTTTTGATGTCCTCCTGGAGTTGGGAATGTGGGATAGCAAAGGCAACTTTGGCCGCTTCCTTGGCCGCGGCCCTGCGGGCCTGTTTGGCCTTCTTTTTCTCTTGAGGGGAGATAGGCTTTACTAGTAAGTAGCAGCCTTGTGCTCCCCATGGGAAAGCCTCTTTGGTGCTGGTGGTTGGTTTGTAGTGCGCCTCTCCACTGGCCATGGCCGCCAAAGGGTGCTCTTGGAATGTGATGCCCTCCTTGGTGGGGCATGCATGTGCCTTGTGGCCAAACGCGTCACAGTAATTGCAGATGGGGGTGCGCTGTCTACGGTTACCCAGAAAGGGTGGGTGGTATGCCCTTTGATATTAATATAAGTGGAGTGCGGGATCTGAGTTAGGTCCTTCGAAATCTCTTCAGTTTGAGTCAGAACTTCAATGGCTTTGCCAGTGCACAGGTGTGGCATCAGCATAAAGCGTTGCATCTCAAAGGATTGTATTTCGCCATATATGGTGAGACCATCTTTCAGGTGCTGCTCTAGAATGGCACGCTTGACTGTAGTGGGAAAAAGTCAAACATGAGGAAAATTTGGTTGGATTTTGTCCATCTGGTGCGCTTGGTTTTGATGACCTGTTGCCCTTCATGGAGGTTAATCACTACGCGCACTGCAGCAGCTTCATCTGCTACCTCCTTGTTTTTAAAACTGAGGTCCATCCAACCATGTGACATGGAGATGTTGCTCAACGTACACCGCGGTCAGGAAAAAGTGTGCACATCCCCACAAAATTTTTCCCATAAAGCTGTTTGTTGGATATCCAGAAACACCCAGACTCCATATTCCACTGACAAGTGTGGTTGAGAGTGCGGCTTGTTGATGTACTGGTTACATCGCGCCTGCCAAATGAGGTTTTTGGGGAAATAGTGACCGCTGGTTTTTTATTTTTTTCTATTCTGCTGGTTTCTCCGGGGCATTTCCAAACGTTGGAGGTCGTGGGCCTACCACCTGTGCCTCTTACCTTACTTGCGCAACTGCTCCCTAACATGGGCGCAGACTAATCTCCTCTGTGAGATTATTAAACTAGATTCTGACTTGAATTGAATAAGTTGCAAAAGTGATTACAATGAGAGAGAAAAGTTTTGATATAATTCAATCTTATGAAGATTACTTTTGCTAGGGAAACTGTTTGCAATGTCATAATTACCATTATTATTGATCACAATATTACTGATTAAAATCTATTTTATTTTTAGTAAGTAATTTAACTTATCTTATAATTTTTAAAAGGTTCTATTTATTTATTATATACAGTATATCATTTTTACATTTGCACTATATAAAGCTTGAAAATTTACTTTTAATATAAGGTACTTTGGCATACATTTTCATTTTAGATTATATCCCTTATCATTTTTATTATCAGCGTTTCTGATTTCCTACTAAAACCCTAAATATTTCTTTCAACTGTTTAAGATCATCATTCTTAGTCCTTATTAATTTGATCTGGGGGATAGAATGGCTTTTGAAGTACTAGAAATTTTAGGGCCAAGTCTAAAATTATCAACTGTAGTCTTTTTATTGATTAGAATAACTTAAGGATAGAGTGATATATTAAATATACAACATTTTCTCTACAAAGTCCATTTTATCCAATGCCAAGAGCTAACTTGAGGCCTTTGATTTTAAACTCTGAAATGTCATATATATATTAATGGGAATAATGATCAAGGTTATTTGTTATCATGGATAGTGAAAAGTTCTTTTTTGTTTAAAATGAAGGTTTACTTATAAGTTAATGTCCAGCGCAGAAATAACAGCGGTGATAGAATCATTGCAGGTAATACCTTTACAAGTCTTTATGTCTGGGTTTTTACAAAACATAGCAGCAATTTTTATAGGTAATCACTTTAATTTTTATACCTGCATAAAAATTCTTTTATATGGAAAATTATATTTTAATTTATGAATCAACTTTTACAACAGTCTTTACTTCTACAAAAACAAACCAGTTAAGACATGAGGTACCACAATATAAAGCCTTTTGACTCACAAAAGAATATAAGTATTTATTTTCTAAGAGTGGAGCTACCTAACATGACATATTTATATATATATAGGAAAGAGACTATACTTACCTGCCAAAGATACCATTAAATGTTGTCATATATTTAGATCCAGAAGAAAGGAGAATTAAGGGACCCTAATCAAGAACAGCTATGGTTAGATGTGGTTTATTATAAACAGAATCAGATTAAGAGTGCCTATAAACAGGGGCTTGAGTCTAACCATTAGCTGTACAAAAGTTAAAAAGTCATTTAAAGAGTGTTGAACAGACTTGAAACCTGTAGAGGCCGTTGTTATAAGCATGCTTTAATTGCTTTAATAAGATAATCTTATTGGCCTTCCACTACGGATTACAGTACTTTATATATGAGATAAGCTTTGTAAATAGGCATTTTGCTTAATCATTTCTCCTTTTTTGACAACTTATCCCCTGCTTTACCTATTCTATTCTAATTACTTTACTTAATTGGTCTGTGTTGAATGGATGAATGGATCAATAATTGGCAAAAATCTTATAGATTGAATATAACTCTCATACTTTTTGTATAAACTATTAGATCTAATATATTATATGGCCAATTAATATACTATAATTAATCCATCTACACGAAAACTGGAGAATGTGGCCTTACAAAAGCACCTGATAACATTATAACTAATGACTCATTATTAGGGCCTCTTGGATTAAGTCAGAGTTATGTATTAGTGTTAATTAGATTACAATCAAGCTAATTTCTATCTAGTTAGTTAAATTGCTGGGCGCTGCGCTTTCAAGCTTAAAGAATTGTTGGCTTAGTCGTTTCAAGACATATCAAGAGGTGCTGTCTTAGAGCTATTTTATGACAGAAAGAATTAAATCACATATTGGGACTATCTAGTACTAAAAAAAGAATTAAATCACATAAATGGATCTGAGTGTACAGCAGGAAGCCTCAGATGTGGAGAAGAGCCTCAGAAACATTACCTATGAGCCATTGGTTAGGTGGTGGTTCAAGTTGAGGAATTATGGGAGAAGATGCAGTTAGCATTAGAAGTAACCCTAAGCAAAGCTTTATATTCAGCAGAAGAAAGACAGTTCTTAGTCATGCACAGTTTTCCATTTGTTATAACTCTACACTTTAAATACTATTTGGTGTATTTTATTTAAGAGCTTTGCTATATATTAATCAAGGATACCACAAGGAAGGTAGAAATAGTTAAGTAATAACAGATGAATAAAGGCTTCAGTTTTTGCGATCTATAGTTTATATTGAAATACACCGTCTTTATTGGTATATTGTCTCCATACTTAAGCAACTGCACCTCTGTTTTATAGTAAAAATGAAGAACCAGCCACTAAAAAAGCAATTTTACAATAATTTTATAATACTTTTACACAATCTCTCAGGGCTCTCAGAATATTGGGAAGTTAAGAGCCCCTTTAAAAGTATATACGCTCACTTGGATAGTATCCAAGTTGTTGGCTCAATTTTCAAACTTCTGGTTAAAATACATTATCTATTTTTTAAGATGCACTTAAAATCTTTAAGTTCCCATAGTAACAGCTAATTAAGTGGCATGTTGTCTAGAAGTCAAAAGTAGCTTAGGAAAACATCATTACTTAAAGTTGCTAGCACTACCTGGTGCCCCATTGGCCCAATAGGACCATAATGTTCATCATTTCCCCCTCCGCCAAGAACTTCGTTAGGCCATAGAGACTCTAATCTATATTTCTTACTCTATCCAAATTTAAAGTCCAATTTCTCTAAGGATGCACAGGACAAATAAGAAAAACTCACATTTGCTGTTGGCCAGCAATTTTCTGACACTGCCAAGACGTTTTTGTTTAACCCTCAATATCCCCCAAACCTGCATAAAACTAGAAAACTTTATGCTTACCAAGGTTTGAAATATAGAAAGTCTCAGCCTTTCAGCTATGACAAGGCTCTAGATTGAGCGGACCTCCAGAATGAAGCAAATATCTACATTTTTAACTTCAACCTCGTTCCATCAATGCATCAACTCCCATTCTGTCTGCCCTCACATGTGGCCTTAGGCCAGCTCTGACCAGAAATTTCCCAATTCCCTTCCACATCTAAAATGTCCAAATAAGTTAAATTTCCAAGGTGCCATATTGAAAGTTTTTTATCTTGTATTTATTTGGAACGAAAATAAAACTGCATGGATGTCTAAGCTTGGGTTGACCCACTAGTACTAAAAACGACCATTATTTCCTTCTATACCTATAGGTTTATGGAACCGTGGCCTCTATGGGCTCCATATAATCAACATGTCCCTTATTTTGTGGTTTAATTTATACACATAAAATGTATCAACAAGTACTTCAACCTTTTCGCTTAGGCTGGATGTGTAACATCTACATATATATTTGTTTTATACTCTTTCATGATATAACTTTAGCTCAATCCTGACATGAGATATTGCATTTTTACCATGTTATGGCAGCATAGTGTTCACCACATACAAAAACTGATTATTGACATGTCCTAAATGTGAATGAAAGTTTATAACTGAAAGAAATCTGCTTAATTTTTTTGCAAGTTTCACATCAGATACTAAAACAGCGTCATAGAGCTGTATAATATTAATATTAAAAATCTAAGTTAACAGAAACTTTCTTTGTAACTTTATTTAGCGAGTTCTTAAAGTGACTTAAAGGATAAATTGAGTGTACATATAAGGGAAGGTAACTCTCAGTCTAAGTTTTAGCTAAAGCTAAGATTGTAAAGTGAGTAACCAAAAGTATATTATATGTTCTGCTACTCTTGTCACATACACTCAAGTAGTTAGTCAACTGGTGACAAGTTATCACTGAATAGTGGGTCTTCACTTCTATCAGATTGGCGGCTTTTAATAAATAATTCTGGTCTTGTTATCTCTAGTGAGAACTACTACTATGTAGATGGTCCCAAATAAGGAGTCTAATCTCTCTATTTTAGTCATCAGCCATATCCTCATACTACATCATCTCCTCCTCATAGGTGACATTGTTGCTAATCAATGATCCTATTTTTATTAGGTCAAGCTAAGAAAATTGAAAGCATCCATAGAAGAAACCATAGGATAATTTGTTGAAAAGATTTTACTTTTTAGTATCAGTGCTTCATCTACTTGTATTAATATGTCCTTAAGACTTTCCATAAAGTTCTTCCAAATGTTCATACTTTTAGCTAAAAAGTTATTAATTAGGAAGAAAAGTAGTGAATTTGACAAGAACAAAATATAATTTATAGAATTAAAGTTATTAATAATAGCTTTTTATTATTATTAGTGGAACTCAACCTAAGAGTGGGAGCGTCCATAGTATCTCATTTGCAGGCGCCAAATGAACACCAAGATAAATTTCTAACATGGTGTTGCAGCGGTAAGACTAAGCGGTCATGTTGGATGGGGAGGGGTTATAGAAATTTGCGTTTTTGATGTCATATTTCAGATGCACAGGTCAATATACACAGCAAAACCAGATACTTTTGAGGTCAGCAATATGGGTAAAATCTTAACCAAAAAAACCCTGTTTTTGGAATTAGAGCTTTTTATTAATCAAAATAAGAGCGTACACTGTACTATCTAATACTGCCAGCAGCTCTGAGGCTCGCTATACTAAGCTTAATAATAGACTAAAACTAGCTACTAAGGAAAAAACTCCCTTGCAGATGGCAATCTCACTCAGATATGATCTCTCTAACAGATTTGTCTTTTGTGCATTTCATGGTAACTAAGCAGCACTTAATAGTAATAAACAACCGACAGTAATATCCAAATTAGGTTAAAAGTGAATGAATAGAGCTTGGAGCATTTTCAAAATAAGATCAAGAGGTTATTTGTAATCAAAATATGCCGGAGGTAGTCAGATTAGTGATAGATGGCCAAAATAATGCTATAGGAACCTATATTCAATGCTTTTATGCTAACGCGGGGAAAATAGCATATTAAACTGAACTAAAATAGAAGACAATAAGGAAATTGAGGCCAGGGCATTAGTGGCTAGGACTTTAAGAAAAAGAGAAAAGCGCCAACAGAGATTGGGTATTTGATTAGTAAATTAATAAATGCCTAAAACACATATAAAACCATGGGACTTGGGAAAAATGATTACAGCAACTGATAATATACTATACCTAAGTATTAGTTGAATATAAGATTATGTAAAAATATAAACTGATGGCTTGTCAAATCAATTAAAAAGGGGTGTGAGGGTTCATTGGGTGGTAACAGTGGCTTAAATAGCACATTATAGCGGAAAACATGGGGTAGAGGCATTATACATAAAAAATCAAAAGGTTGCTGAGCACAGGGTCAAACTTGTCAAGGATGCCCACCATTTGCACTTCTTTAATGTAATCGGAAAAGCTGAGTTTATCAGATTCTAAGAAATACAAAATAAAAGAACAACATTTCAGGCGCTGGCGAGTTTGAGGAAAATTTGAGTTTGAAGTGATGCTTTGGCCATATCAATACTTGTGCGCTCTGCGGCATGATCCAGCTCTTAGATACTAAAATTGGGCTTCATTGACAAAATCTACTGAGAAGTTAGAAAGCAGAATTGCCTAGAAAAGTGGCTCTATTGCCACATGGTTGGCTTGGATGAGGGTGTTGATAGAAGCAGCACCCACTTCCACCATGAGCTGATTGTAGAATTTGTGGGTGGGGAAGCCATGCAAGGGAGGAAATGGTGTTAGGCTGCAGGATTGAGAGGAAGGGTTGAAAAATTCTGGCAAATTAATATTAAGTCCCATGTATTAGCTATGATTTAGCATATGCCACCAAGTTAGGAGAGCTGAATGAGTTTTAAGCCAAAGCTAGGATACAACAAGCGTTGGTTTGGGTGAGGACGTTTAGGACACAAACTGTTACTAAGTGCAATTTAGTTAGTCTGAGCTGTAATTTGCTCTGGAACAGTTTGCAAATATTAAGGCTGATTATCTGTCATAGTGGTAGCAGCGCTCACAGAAGTTGAGTGAGGGGCAGTGAAGATTAATCTCCACTTGAAAAATTCCATGAGGCAGCAGCAGGGGAATTAGTGAGGGGGTCGGAGTGGAACCTGCGACCTCAGCAAGGGAAGGCACTTGCAATTTTAATGTTCCAAGACAAACGACAAGGGCAAATGGAGCGGCCATCTTCTACATGAGCCCAGAAATAATTTTCAAGGGGTGGAGCAAAGGACAGAGCGGTGGCAATCAACAGGTGGGTTTCCCAGTGAAATATGAAAAAATCACAATAGTTAAGGCCTCATGAGCAGCTGGCCTCATTAGTGGCCATAAACTCAGGACAGGGTCAGAGCCATATTCAGGAAAAAACCTCCTTGAGCTCATAAAGGAGCTTCTTAAGTTGTAGGTGACTAGGCTGGACAGCAAACTGAACCACCAGAGTGGCTTAACCAGCAGCCAAGTGAAACTGGTAGAGATATGAGTGTTTTAAAGATCAAAGGCAGCACTGCTGCCACCATGTGAGGGCTTCACAAGAGAAGCCAAAGTTAAAGCACCCCTTAAATGGTGGAAATCTAGATATTGGTGGGTTTGTAAGTTACTTGGGCTTATATTGATGATGGCAGCACTTGCATGTGGAAAAAGGCCTCCTTAAATAACCTGGAAGTCCAAAGTGCATACAGCCTTAAGGGAGCATCAGAGGCTACAAAGCACCATCCAGGAGAAAGCAATATGATAGGCTAGGTCATGAGGCGAAATAAAGCGACCAGAGGAATTAGGGGCTAGAAGAGTCAGCCCAAGCACGTTTTTTCTGTGACCAAAACACTTAGTTGCGGCGCACTACCACACCACGTGAAGAATAAGGCATCAAATGAGTTGACATAGGATTAGAAAGGCTTGTCAGCAAAGGTTGTTTTTATAAATTAGATGAAAATTGGCTCAAATTAAAAAATATATTTTGAAGGGAAAGATAAACTCAATCTATTCATAATTACCTAAGAAGCTCTTGACTTATTGAGATTGAGAAAATAATGTCTGGAGATAGATCTTTAATGGCTTTTTTAAATTGATCCAGTGTGTTGAGTTATAAAAATCTTTACTACTTTTCAGTCTAATTTGGTTTAATAATTTGAGATTCTTTCAGTTTTTGATCCATTGAGGTTTAGCGCTGACTTGATGACAATGGAGAGTTTGCTTGTTTCAAAAATTTTGATAAAATCTTACAAGGGATTTAATATATGACTATAAAAGGATTCTCAACTGTAGAAATTGGGTATCATAAACTGATCAACAGGATGATTGTCACACTAGATCATGTTATCCATAATTTTTCCACTAGTCACTGATCCTCAAGGATAATGCCGTCGTAACTCATTTAACAAAGAATCTATTTTACCTTATTATTATAATGGACTCAACCAAGTTTTAAGAGCTTAAAGGGATGGAAGGTCGCCAATACTTATAAGAAGTGCTTCAACAACTAGTTTAATAAGTTTCTATAATGTAGAAAAAGAAAACATGGTATTCAATAAATAACCTGAAAAATGTAAGAATGCTAATCATTGATTACCATGACAATAATGATAAAAAACACCTTTAAAATCACCTTTAGAAGGATATGACATTATAGATTGCTTAAAATATTGATTATAATAGAGAATTCTCCTTTATCTAGTTCATTAATTGAATGACTAGATAATACCTTCTAAGCTAAAATGAAAAAATATATAATCTTTGTCTTTAAAACTTCTTAATGACATGAAATTAGGACTCTTGTGGATCCAAAGCTCCCCTTTTAGAGACATATAAGTATGAGTATTGATCTACAATCATATAGAACTCCATGAAGAAGATATATAATCTTATGATGTGAATTACTCAATAAATAAATTGTTTAAACCCTTGATTGCTCAAGCCAACGCAAAAGTATAAAGTTTGGTAATTATCTAAAACTCCATTTCCTAGTCCAAAGCAAAATACATATTAAATGATATAGCTTAAAGATGAATGAGTTACCATCCTTCTTTTAGTAAAATTTTACTATATGGACTATACAAAAATTAGTTTACACGCTTAAGTAGCCTATGGGGAAGTGTCTTTCCTATTATTAGTCTTCCCCAAAAATCAAAGATAATTGCCTAAAATGTTGAAACCAAGTGAGCATATAAGGCCAGCTTTAACCTTCTTATTTCCCAACAGATGACAGCAATATCCCTAATAAAGTTTCTGAGGAAACCTTTTCTAGCCTTTTCTATATATTAATTTACTAAAACTACATAATACCTAGCTAGTATATGTATTTTCTTTCCTGAGATGGATCATTCTCATGCTGAGGTGAGGTCTCAGACATTTTAATATTTTCTCTTTAGTAAAGAATATTTGAGCATCAACCTTACTAACAGATTCCCTTCTACAAATACCTTAGGGGCAATCTTATCATTCATATTTTATTATATAAAATTTATATATTATATACACTAATACTGATTTTAGAACAGCTCGAAATTTTTAGAACCTCCTTTATAAGCTTCAAGGGGCTCAAAATGTGCACATATTTTTTCCATATTTATTGGCCTGACCTGCATAAGAAAAATAAAATGAAATATAGTTCAACACTTAGATTAACTATGAACAAGCTTTCAACCATTCCAAGTTATACATGAAGATTCAAGTGGAATTCTTATAACTTTAACTAATTTATTGGAACCACGCAAGCCACATTGAAGTGTTAAGCTTGTTTTACAATCTGATGGGATCAAACAGGATAAACCAATTTCAAATTTTCCTTGATGACTCAAGAAGATTTTATTTTACCTTTAACTGATTTTCTTGATCTAAATAAGCCACAAAGAAGTGCCAAGTTTGTTCAACATTCTGATTAGCTCTGAACATGCTACCATCCATTCTGATTTATCTGCAACAATCCAAGTAATAAACGCCACAAAATTAGCTAATTTAATTGAATTTATTGCGAGGAAGGCTGACCAGAGGATGGACACTTCCAAATGTCGACCTGAAAGAAACAAAGCTTCGTAACAGGGAAGGCACCACAGAGAAGAAATGCTATCTCTTGTTGCCAGCGGGAACGCCACTATGGGGAGGGGGAGGGAACGTGTAAAGGGGCCATAGCCACAATTGAACATGTGTGGAGGAAAGGGTCCGATTTGATGAACCAAACTGGGAACCAGGAGGAGACCAGCTGTCAGCGATGTAGTGGGAGGTACCCAAACATCCACGCCTGAAAGTGGTCCACCAAATGGGACCAGAATCTGTGGACAGTTTCTATGAAGGTGGGGGTGGAGCCTGCGATGGCATCCAAGACAATCGTGTGGATAGTCCACATGGCGATTGTGACCACCAGAGCATGGAGGGAGTTTAAAAGATTGGATACCATAGATATAGCAAACATATCTCTTGACAAACTAAAGGGATGTGTTTGATCCTGGTCAAGCATACGTTGAACTTCGCGCCATATCACTTTAGAGTTAGGGCACTTCTCCAGGCGGTGGAACAGCGTTCCATACTGGCCACACATGACGCAGGATGAGTGTAAAGCGTTAGAGCGCTCAGACATATGGTACACCCACCTCAGGCAGTGCCACACATGTGAACGGATTTGAGGCTGCAACAGAGGGTGGTGTGCATATTTCCAAATAGTCTTCCGGGTCTCAATGGAATAAGGGATGTCCATCATGTCCAGGTAGTCCAACCTGGTTAGGACATGCGGCTGTGTGGGGATCAAGCCATCTTGAATGGGTAGCCCCTGTACCTCCTGTGTGAACTGAAAAAAGGGGCAGCTCTCTGTGCTGTGTGTCCACTGATACGAATTCTCCACTCAGCGCTCTGCATAGAGAGGAGGATTTGTTTGTAGTGGGTTTTAGTACCGTGAGGACCTGTGGCCAATGGGTGGGAAGCTAGATAATTCATCAAGGAGTGAGGGTTCGATGGATTATTAAGGCCCAGGGCGCGGGAGAAGTTGGAACAGGCTGCGCAGGACCAGTGTTGGGAGGGGAGCGTAGGGGCAGTGATGGCCACAATCCAGGTGCCTAGGATCTTGGCAGCATGGGCTTTAAAGTTGAGCAGGCCCATGCCACCATGACGATGAGGGCCAAACATGACCTCAAGCCGCACTGGTGGTGGGCGGCCTGACCAAAGCCACCCTTGCAGAAGGGCATACATAGATTTGAAAAAACCTGGGGAGAAGGCGATGGCGTGGGATCCAAACCATACTTTGGAGAGGAGCATAGAGTTGGCTAAAACAACCCTGCAAGTAAGGGAAGTAGGGTGGGCTCTGAGGGAGGCGATGCGCTTTGTCACGTTGTTAAAATACAACTTTCCATTACTGCTGAGGCATACCCGCCTGCCTCCACCCACACGCCCAGATGGCGGACAGGCTCTATGGTAGGGCGTGGTATGAAGGGGAGCACAAGTGGGGCGGTGTGGAGTGAGCAGGGAAGGCGAGCATGTGTGTGAGCAGATGGGCCGGGCTGGGCACTGGTCGCTGGGGCCCAGCGGGTTTGATACTGACCAAGGAGGATGATTTTGGTTTTGGAAGCGTTCAGTGCAGCATTACTTACCCAGGATTATTCCTGGATGAGAGCTTCAAGCGCGCGTGCGTCTTTATTATTGGACGCCCCAACCACAAAGTCATCTGCAAACGCCATCATCTTGACTGGGGCTTGGCCTGGTACATGGACTCCAGTGAGGTGGGCATTCATGTTTCGAAGTAGTGGGTCAAGGCTGAAGTTGTATAAGAGTGGGCTAAGGGGGTCCCCTTGGCGTAAGTCCCTTTGAGGGCGGACTACTTTTGTTAGGAAGTCAGGGCCACGCACTGACATTGTTGCAGACTCCATGAGCAGAATTACCCAGTTGATGAAGTGAGGGGGCAAGCGGAATTGATGGAGGCAGGCCCTGAGGTACACCCAGTTTACTCTATCATAGGCCTTCTGTTGGTCCAAAAATACAAGTGCCCCAGAGGCTGTGGACTGGCATGCGTCAGCCACAGAGTGCACGTTGTCCCAGATCGACTTCTGGTTATAAAGCTGAATTGTTCTGGGGAGATGGTGGCAGATGCTACAATCCCTAAACGGTTAGACATGATTTTAGTTATAATTTTTGAATCCATGTTAGTTAAAGAATTGGGGCGCCAGTTGGCTAGGTCTAGCTTATCCCCTTTCTTGAAGAGTGTGATGGTGAAGGACTCTTGCCCTCCTGGTAGAAGGCGCGTATCCAGAAGGCTCTGGTTAATGGAGGCAAGAAGCAGTGGGGATATATATTTGAAGTACTTTTTATAGAATTTATATGGAATGCCATCTGGGCCTGGGCATTTCCGATTTGGTGCACCTCAGATGGCTGACCAGAGTTCATTTGAAGTAATCAAATTCATTAATTTCAGGTATCAAGAAATTATGCAGATGTGAGTGCTGTCAAGAAATTTCACCACTTCGGCCAGCTGAATTGGATTGGATTGGTATAACTTGGAGTAATACTTTTGATTTTAAATTGCCACTTCAGCCAGCATATCTGTGACAGAATCATCCAATCTCCGCACCTGTGTGCAGGCCACACTATGGCGCAGTGTAAAGTATCTTTTAAAAAAATATGCGGTGCACGTGTCACCCTCTGTAATGTGTTTGGCCCTGTACTGAACACAAACCCAATGTTTGTGTTGCCTTTTGAGCGGGTTGAGGTGGGCGGCTGCTTCTTCCCACTTCCAGCCCCAAGCAGGGCTGTAGCCTGTGGCTGGGATGTTGGATTCCAGGTGTGCCAACTCTGCCAGAGCGCGCGAGATGATGGCCAATGTAGCTTATGAGCGTCGGGAGGAGAGGTGGCGAGTGTGGCGGATGGTATCCTCTTTGAAGGCTGACCATGTGGAAATTGGGTCCACGCAAAATGTTGTAATAAACTCTTTTGCTGAAGTTGCTGATTCCACCCAAGTAGAAAATCCTGGCGATGCAAGTTCAGGTGGATGGAGTTTGCACTAATGCGGGGCCTTAGCCGCTGTGACAGGTAAGTGGTAGGTTATCAAGACCAGCTGGTGGTCGGAGAATTCAATTTTTGTTGTTTGGAAGTGGGAAATGTGAGATCAAAATTTCGCCGGCATGAGGATAAGGTTGATGCGGGTCGTGGATATCAATTGGCCATTGTGGACATGGGGGCGCATCATGTTTTTGAGCAGCGGGGCTTGCCGTGGCAGCGCGTCTAATAACCCAAGGGTGGCCCTTAGAACGCGAAGTTCTATGTGACCCTGAGGGCGTGGGATGAGGAAGGCCAACGGTCTGTGGGTGAGTCTAGCCATCAGTTCAAGTCGCCAACTATGAAAGGGTCAGGGGGTAACGGAGGGGATTTGACTGATGAGAAAAATTCCTGACGCTCTTATGCACAGGTTGGGGCATAAATGTTGATGATAGCATGCGCCACTTTGGCCCACGAGAATGTAACAATGAGGACTCAGCCATTGAGGAAGGATTCCTATAATGAAAATTTATAAAATTGTTTTTCTAACCTAGCACCCCACAGTGCTCTGACCAGAAGGATAGGGAAGGGAGGAGCATGGTTTTCCAAGCGTCCTCAGAACCTCGCAGAAAGTGGGACTCCTGGATGGTCAGGATGTCCATGGGTAAATTTTTTTGTAAAAAATTCAGTTTCCTAGCCCAGGACGGTGAGGCCTTGAGCCCGCGATATTCAAAATCCCTAAAGTGAAGGCTTCCCCTTCACACCTTAGGTGCGAGGGGGTGGGCACCTGAGCCCACCAGCCTCCTCTAGATCCCCATGGGCCTTCACAGCAGTGTGGGTGTTTGCAGCAACGCTATCAGTAGTTTTGTAAAATTAGCAGAGAGGTTCGCGTTGGCTTTTGCCTTTGCTTTTTGTTTCCCTGACGTTGAACAAATTTTTTATGGTGCGGATGAGTTTGGTACACCAACATTTGGATCAAAATTTTTTTTCAGGCAGGTTGGAAACCAAGTCAGTTTCAATCAAGGCTTGGTTGTAAAGGTCAGGTGAGATTGAGTCGCCCATCAGATCCTCAGATCGGGTGGCCTAATTGGCATGGGCTTCCTAATCTGATTGGTTGAGGGATTCCCGAGTTGCTTCCACTGCAAAGGTTTTGATGTCCTCCTGGCGTTGGGAATGTGAGTAATAGAGGCAACTTTGGCCGCTTCCTTGGCCACGGCCCTACGGGCTTGTTTGGCCTTCTTTTTCTCTTGAGGGGAGATAGGCTTTACTAGTAAGTAGCAGCCTGGTGCTCCCCATGTGAAAGCCTCTTTGGTGCTGGTGGTTGGTTCATAGTGCGCCTCTCCACTGTCCATGGCCGCCGAAGGGTGCTCTTGGAATGTGATGCCCTCCTTGATGGGGCATGCGTGTGCCTTGTGGCCAAATGCATCACAGTGGGTGCAGATGGGGGGTGCACTGTATACGGTTACCTGGAAAGGGTGGGTGGTATGCTCTTTGATATTAATATAAGTGGAGTGCAGGATCTGGGTTAGGTCCCTCACAAGCTCCTTGGTTGGAGTCAGAACTGCAATGGCTTTGCCGGTGCACAGGTGTGGCATCAGCATAAAGCATTGCATCTTGAAGGATTGTATTTTACCATATACGGTGAGACCATCTTTTCAGGTGCTGCTCCAGAATGGCACGCTTGACTGTAGTGGGCAAAAAGTCAAACGTTAGAAAAATTTGGTTGGATTTTGCCCATCTGGTGCATTTGGTTTTGACAACCCATTGCCCTTCGGGAGGTCGCACACTATGCACACTGCAGCAGCTTCATTTTCTGCCTCCTTGTTTTTGAGACTGAGGTCCAGCCAACTGCGTGACATGGAGTGAGGTGCGACATACACCGCAGTCAGGAAAAAAATGTGCACATCCCCACAAAATTTTTCCCATAAAGCTGTTTGTTGGATATCCAGGAAACAGCCAGACTCCGTATTCCACTGATAAGAGTGGTTGAGAGTGCGTCATGTTGATGTACTGGTTACATCGCGCCTGCCAAGTGAGGATTTCTGGGGAAATAGTGACCGCTGGTCTTTATTTATTTCTATTCTGCTGGTTTCTCCTAGGCATTTTTGAACGTTGGAGGTCGCAGGCCTACCACCTGTGCCTCTTACCTTACTTGCCCAACTGCTTTCTGATATGGGCGCAGACTAATCTCCTCTGTGAGATTATCAAACTAGATTCAGACTTGAATTGAATAAGTTTCAAAAGTGATTGCAACGAGAGAAAAAAGTTACCTAAAATTAGCTAATTTAGATTGATATTAAATACCAAAAATTAGTGTTTGGTGTCCAGATCGCATCTCCAGATCTCAACTCCAACAATTTTGTATTAGCCTTTATTGATTATCATCAAAATTAATCCATGAACCCTGACTAACATTTCAAAAAAATATCAATAGAGGAAATATTTTAAAGCCTGGGATCCCTTTAAGTCCTTCCTTTGATAGACCAGTGTAATCCCTTTCCTTCTTACATGATAAACTTGTGACCATAGTCTTGATTAATAATCAATAGCTATAATGATTTTTTGTATTCAAAGGGTATAAATCATATATTGGTATGTGAAAAGCTACTTACTAGCTCTAACTTAATTTTTTATAATTACTGCCCTCTTCAATAAGGGTTAGTGTTTGTGAACTAAAGAAACTTTGGCTTCCCCTCTCATAGGCATCATGACATACTAAGCATACTGCATCTGCCATATTGTGGGAATCCTGGGCTAGCATCAAGAAAGCAACCCAACTAGCCAGAATTACTACATGTGGTGTGAATAATCTGAACCACATTTTGTCACTGATTCCAATGTTTTAGGCACCTTACAACGTTCCCAATGCACCTTACTTTAATATAATCTACCACATTGTTGACCAATGATGAGTTAACTCATTACTAATCAACAACGTAATACCAAATAAAATTTTTAAGCTATATAAGTTATGTCCAAAGTTTAGTTTCTTTTCATTCAGTATAAATATACTTTATTGGTGTTTATTTAGAATTTTTTATTACTTCCATATTCCATTATAAAATATTAGCCGGTGACATGACATAGTTTCTTTGTAAAATTGTCAGTCAGCAATGTGTTAAGTAGGAAAGTGTAATTTACCACACTCAGTGTTACTAATGCTATTGTGCCAACTATGGCTTTTATTGGCCTGGGCTACTGGACTTCTATATATCTCCTGATTAGCACCCATTTTTATTAATAACTTCAACTGGAGAATCTATTATTGTTGTTCATGAGAAAGGCATGTTTAGCCAGCTATTTTGTGGGAAATCTGCCATTTAACTTTTCTCAAAGGTCTTAAATATAAGGAATTCAAGTATTATAATAAAAAAGAGGCATATCGCAATTCTAAACTTTATTGTTATAAAAGGATAAGACATATACTTTGTAATTACATAAACATTGAATATATAACTAATATATAGCAAGAAATAGGATTGAAAAAGTTATCAATGAAATAAATGATAAAGTATTGATAAAAGGGTAAACTTATCATGGTTGAAAAGAACAGCTCACTAACTTTTAATAGAAGTTAACAATTAAGATTCTAAATGGGACTGAACTTAGCTACAAGATAACTTGATAATATAACTATGCAATATAGTGTTAATAAGTTCATTCTACTACTTCTGGATATTATTAAATGATTGTATACATAGATACACTCTTAAAGTATAAATGCAAAGTCATTTGATTAGTTAAAGGAAGCAAAATAAATAATTAAGTTTTACCTCATTATAAGAAGAAGAAACTTAAAGAACTTATAGCTAGTCAGACTTATTTATCAGATTTCATAATCTTAAATACAATCCATATTTAATTACAGCTCTTGTAAGAAATTAAAGCCAATCAGAGGGCATCTGGCTTATAAGAAAATATGTTAATCGATTTAGAACTTTTTATAAGCACAAGGGTATGATTTCTAAGACTATTGAACTTTGGCTTTTTTATCAAAGTCCACTGGTAGTGGCTCTCATAACTAAAGTAATAAGAGTATAGTAGCACTCCATCTAGTACTAAAAAAAAAAGAGTATAGTAGCACAGGGTTCAGGAACACTAATTCAACTAGGGATTAAAATGAAGATTACTTCCCTGTAACAGATACATGAATAAAGAATGTTACAATAATAAAGGAATATACTTAATATCACCGCACATAGCTGATATTCTCTGAGAACTAAAATGAAAATCTCTATTCAAAGACAATCAGCCTTACTCTCCTACAAAATTTTGATTATGGACTAATAGTACGTCAACTGGTTATATCCTTTCCAGGCAAACTTAAACCCAGGCCACTTAGCTAATTATCATATTGGCATAATCTTTTTTGGCCTGGCTTCAGCTTATCATTTTTTATATTTTCTAATCTTTGCCAGGACCAACATTTGACATATCAACAGTAAAATCAGATTAGTCAAAAAACTTATGAAAGATCTTCCAAGTTTTTAATTTGACCTATCAAAGTACTCTAATCACATATACAAAATTTATCAGAGTTCTGACGCTCCTTGTTTAAATATAACTAAGATCTATTAGTGGATCAGTGTTGTTTGGTTGCCTTGACCTAAATCGTCAGGTATTTAAAAGAGGAATTAATAATATTTGCTTATGCCTATGTTATTATGTATCAAAGTAAAAATATTAGTGATTAATGACCAAAAGTATCCTAAGTACATTTTAAACTTGGGTTTATGGCCTAAAAGTTCCACTTAATATTAGACTTAATAACGTGGGCTTAGGGGCTTTGAAATTAAGTTAGACTTATTAATAGTTGACTTTATGACCCAGGATCGTGGGCTTTGTTGGTCTATTTCAAAATTGATTTCTAATGTTGATTGAGTTTATAATAAGATTAAATACTAATTACTGATATCTAATGCCTTGGTATGTGCTATTGTTGAACAAGAATAGCAACGGTTTAGCTATTCTTAGATGCTTCAGAGGAAATGCTGTCTTAAAAATTGTCAATAAGACACTGTCCACAAAGCAAGCTGGGTTACATCAAGACAAAAAATAGTTTGTTGACCATCTGAAGAATATTCATCAAGATCCCTGGTTAAGTGGCGATGTGAGGTGAGTTGTCATGGGAAAGGCATGGTGAATATTATACCCTATAAATTTCCCTTATTTTACACAAAATAAAAAATGAACTTTTAGTCTGATATAATATTATAGTCCAATAACTGTTTTGTTAGTTTAATATACAAACTTGTTGTATTTGATACTTTTTACTTTTATTAAGTCATCAAATTACTTGTGATTAAGAAGATCAGGGCAGTGAGACGTTTTACAAGTAAACGACAGGAGAGTAAAGCATTGAAGTTTTATCCATAATGAGTTTATATCTCAATCACTATTACAGTCTGGTCTATTGTCTTTATACAATAGTCGTTAGTAACTCTGACTTTATCCCAGAAGAAGAACCAGACCATCTGAAGTAAGCCAAAACATCAATAATTAGTTAACAAGGATCCGCATTATTAATTAAGCTTATTACTCAGTAAAAGACAAATTACAGACATCTACCTTACTCTGATTGATAAATAGTTGCATTCTGTCAATACTGCTCTTAATTTATCAGATACAAAATGATGGAATATCATCATTGAATTTGTTGCCACTTCGAGCATACTATTTATAAAACCACTAAATTAATGAAGAGACAATGGAAATAGATCATATTCTGCTATTAAGCTTCCCAAACATCCATAACGCACCAACATGCCAATAGGGGAAGCCCCCACCATCAGATTAAAGGAGGCGCTTTTCTGAGAAATCATCATCCATATGGAACTAAACTAGGCTTCATTTATAAATATAGTGGCCACACATAATGGGTGGGGAGCACAGGCAAGATCCTACGTTAGTGGAAGCCGTGCTCCCCATCACTAACAGTTTTGCTCATCTATCGATGCCCCATCCACAGGGCATTGACCTAGATGAGAATCCATGTACTGGTGCTACGGTTTGTGCACTGAGAGATGCTTAATCAGTCAGGTGAGACTCAAGATACCAATATTTCTAATGCTTATTATAGGGTCCATTGAATATAACAGCTCACTGGCATGTAATCATGTTTATCCACCGCCTTCCAGGCATTGGAAAAGAACAAAATGAAGATAAAACCACTAATATGCATTTTTCAGCAATATATACTTTTACTCCTCGCCAGTGGGACTTCATCCCAGAGTTTTTTATTAGAAATTCATAATAAATGATAATTTGCAGGCGCTACAAAGGTTATAAAATTATTAGTTTTGTGACTCTAGCAGAATAAGGTAACAAATTTATTAGTTTCTTTGCAACAATAAAATCCAAAAGAAATAATGATCTTCGTTAAAGGACTTAATATAGATTTAAGAGGCAAAATAAGTAGTTTCTTTATTAGTTAAAATTTAGAGATATTTATAGGATTGGTTTTAATAGTCTTAATAAGGAACTTTGTGCTTTGAACGTGGTAAGATCTTTTCTTTTAGAGGACCAATATTGCTGATTATTAATATCTATGATTGCCAAATCTGTTAAGATTCTTATTAGATGAGACCATCTTTCTGTCAAGGGCTTAGCCCCTTTGGAATGCTCAGTATCTTCAGTAAGATAAGGCTGATAGCTCCAAAGGGTCAATTGTCAATCTAGAGCAAAACCATATATCTCTGACGAATGTTAGGTAATCCTATTAAATCAAGTTATCAATCCCCGTTCTTGATTAGAATTTATCATCTCACATGAATTTCCAACAATGCCTCCCTCAAGCTCTTGCCTAGGGGGCACATACCTATGAAGAGGTATACTGTGCACTTTATTAATAGCAGTCCCAGAGTCAATAGCTGAAGTGGAGTATTTAATGCACCAACAATAGATATTATAACAGGGACTAGACCATAAGATATCAAGTTTGTGGATTCGCTCTAGGTCTATGACAATAAAAGAGTACAAAATCTCCTACTTGATACTCAGCTAAAATAGGCTTGTTAGCATTTGTCTTAGTTTCTTCTTTTAAAGTTGTTGTAGAAAGAGAGCTTAAAGCTAAGGCTTGCATTCTGAATATTTCATCAGCTAAACTTCTCATAGTTAATTCATTAGTTTGAGGAGTAGCAGTATCAGGTAAAGGTTGTAAACTTGAGGGTAAAATAGGATCCTGACGTAAAGAGCATTGAAGGGAGACATTCTGGTTATACAATGATAGCTAACCCTGTAGGCTAACCTTGAACTAGTTAAGTATAGATTACATCTACTAGGATAGTTTGAGAACATCTTTTGAAGAATGGCTACAAGGTTACCATTAGCTCTTTCAACCACATCATTATTGGAAGGATTGTAAGGAGCTTTAAATGATTGATATGTACATATAAATTTAGTGAGCTTAGATACTACTTGTGAAACGAAATTGGTTCCATTATCATATAATAGTACTTTCAGACTGCCACAATGGGTGAAAACTTGTTTGAAGAAGAAGGAAACTATAGACTTAGTGGTGACAGTGGAAACAGAAACAGCTTCAATTCATTTGGTAAAATGGGCAATAGCTAATATGATATAACGAAGCCCATAATTAGCGGTGGAAAGGGGACCCACTACATCAATAATCAGAATGGAAAATGTTCCAAGGGTCCCAAAAATTTTATGTTGATAGATCGGATTTCCATTACAGTTTTTTTGCAAATAAGACAAGTTTCCAACACATCGTGCGCAGTTTCCACCATATAGTCCCAATAACATTGATTTTTCAACCACTGTAAATTCTTAGCGACAGCTCCATACCCCATGGATTAATTAGTCTTTATAGTGATATATTTCCTAGCAGAAGGCCAGTTAAAAGTTAGCCACTTGGACCCCACCTCTTATAAAGAGATTCATCTTTAATTTGAGTGTCCTCAGTTAAAGATTGTAACTTTGCTATAAAGTCCTTAAATTCGCAAAACCATAGTTCAGGTCTGCCAATTAGGTCAAAGATGCAATACTCTTAAGCAGTGAATAGGGTTAATATGGGTAACTGAGAAAGTCCCTCAGCATTTTGGTATATAGCTACAGCATGATGTTGAATTAAAAAATCACAATTATGAAGCTTAAATGCCCATCTAGCTAAGCGTCCATAAAGTTCATTCAAGTGTTGCAACTATTTTAAGGACTAATGATTTTTGGTGATAGTAAAATGTTTGCCATAAAGTTATGGATGAAAATTCTTGATGAAGAAAAGTTGTGAGGACTCCCTCTCAGTAATGCTATAGTTGCGTTATGCTTTGAAAAAGGGTTTACTATAATAAGTGATAGGATGATCTACCCGGTTGGAGTTATGCTGAGCCAGAATAGCCCCAATAGCTACATCACTAGCATTGGTAAAAAGAAAAAAGTTTTGAAAAATCAGGTTGAGCTAAAATTAGGGCACTGATTAAAGCTTGACATAAAAGATCAAATGCTTGCTGTTGTGACTCTTCCCATAAGAAAGGAACTTCCTTATGCAGTAATTAAATTAAAGGTTCAACAATTTCGCAAAATGGGGAAAAATGTTGGTATATATAACCATCCTTAAAACACTTGAATATTATGTAATCTCACAGGAAAGTTATGTTGTTGTGATTCTGATATGACTGGAGGATAAGCCCTAAGTCCATATGACAGAAAGGGTAGAATCTGATGAGACTGAGTATGAGTTACAATTTTAGAGCTCCTTGAGATGAGGCAATATTGAGTTAAATTGGATGGTTATTTATCACTTATATATGAGGCAATAGGGAGATATTAATTTACATATATAGTAGGTAAATTGCCTCAAATTAGGCAATCGTGAATTTAATGAATAAAGATTTGCTGGATTAATGAGATACGGCGAACTAATTTACTAAACTGAGGAATTGGTATCATCCAAAGTCACTGAGATATAAGTGAGATGAGACAATTGACAGAGAAGGTTTGTTAATAATTTAGAGCAAGCAGAATAGTGAGGATCCACTGTATTTATTATATATAAAAGAGCGTTGTGGGAGCAATTGCTCCATATCTATTAAAAAAGTTTAATCTGTTGTTTTGAGGACAATAATCATAATATCATCAGTTCTAGTTGCTCAGTGGTCTTAACCCTGCGAAAAACCCCTTCAGCGTATCTCCAGGATACCACCAAATTTATAACAGTGGTGCTCACTACAGGGGGCCCACTGTTCAATTTCACAAATTAAAGCTCCAGTCGCTGGCCATGGTGCATCAGGCTTGTATGGCCTGGGGATCTTCAAAACATACTACATCAGTCAAATATGCATAACACAAACTAGCCTTAGACGCTGTGATCAAAATGCAAGATAAGTTTTTTCAGGAAGTTTGTAGTGAATAGTTGACTCCATTTGATTATGTTGGGATATCATGAGTTCTTATAGTGATTTAAGTTTGCAACAGTAGGAGCCTCTGACTGAAAGGAAATTAAAACTGTTAATATAGACCTTGGATGTTGAAAGTACTGACCAAGTCACCTGTTATCTTCTAAACAGTTCCATTTCATACCAAGAAGTGAAGGATACTATGTTGCAGTTGTTTGGTGGTACAGCAAAGATATCACAGTGGAAGGCTGAATTCTTGACTATCAGGTTTCAGTATAATGAGACTCTCACTGCACTTCCTGTTTGTTTCATGGCGAAATGCCCATAGGTTGATTGGAGCATGGATTTTATCCAAATTTGACATGTGCATTTCAATGACCTCTGCTGTGAAATCCTACTGTGAGCTGTACAACGTCAAGACCCCAATGTTGGATAAAGATGTACCCTTGCTTAAAATTGTTTAGTATTTTACCATATAACCCCCAAATTCCCTCCACCCAATATAGAGTGGAACCCTTCTGCTACTGTCCCTGGACCATCTTACTCGATAAAATTTGCTTTCTGGTTCAAATTCCACTAAGTACCATCAGAAGTTGAACATCTACCTATACCTTCTTATTGTCCACATTATAAATACTGACCTGGGCCAAATTATGCTGACTATCAGCAATCATTCTATAGCCTTGGTCCTGTTTACGTTGAGCACCTTCTGTACTACTTCTGCATGTACCTACTTACAATATTCAATGATGCAGCCCCATGTGATAAATTGTTTCAAATTTGGCCTCACTGGGAACCTGACACAAGGTTGCCCCAATCAATGGATCCATTATGTACAACAGGATCAATGCAACCAGGGAAAATTCAGAGCTAAGTAGAGATGGAGCTCTTTACCTCCGCTAACCCAAAATTTAAACGTCCCACCTGAATCTACTGAAGTATATGCAGTGGAATCCCCCAGTACGGTGATACATTCTTATATCAGCAGTTGGTTGGGGATGTAAGTGTACTGACACAATAAAAAGCAAATGATATGCCAGACTAAGGATCACTGAGGCATCCTAAAGCCATACGCATGTCAAATGTTTGAACAAGATGCTTCAGACAAACTGGAACCATCTGCAGATGCTTTCCCTGAGAGGATTAGACGTCACCTTCCCCGTGGGCACTAATGTTAAAGGGTACCCTAAAGATAGTGTAGGTATATGAGCTTCCTTAGCAAAAGTGATTCTTATAATGTCCATGTAGTAAACAGTCAATATTCATCTTATGCAGAGATACCTATTGTGAAATTGTTGTAGCAAAGACCTGAGTTTGCGTGATAATCGATACAGGTGCTCCAGTTAACATAGTTTCCACTATGTTGGTGGCGAAGTTGACAAAATCCTTATGTGGAGCATCGAAGGTTGTATTGGACCACTAGATCAGAAAAGATGGTCTCTGAGGGAGCTTACAGTGCGCTTCCCTTGCAGTTTGGCCATTGTTGTTGTAGCTCCAGTGGTATTGTTACTTATAGCCATTATGACCTGTTGATTGGAACCAATTTTATGCGACACTATGGTGCTGTCATTGTTATGATGGAGGAGACCTTTGAAATTTTGGGGCAACAGATCTCAACTTATTTTACCTCCAGCGGAGTGTCAAAGGACTCGGAGCACATGGGACATATCAACCTTGCTTATAGTGAAGGGGTGATCCCAGTTTGATACATCAATTAAAGAGCAAGACCTGGTCACTTCCCAAACAAATATATGAATATCAAGGGCTACTTCTTAGAGCTGCCAGCCCTATATTCATCCCCCAGCCATCAAGTAATAGTGAACACTGAGTTAGAGGCGGAAGAGCCTGCTGGGCTATATGGGGAGGTCGCTGAACCCTATCAGAAATTGTGGCTGGAGCCTCACGTAGCCCCAGGCAAAAACTCCCATACATGGGGAGATCAAAGTCTTAATAGCAAATCTCCAGAATGAACCAATGCAAATCCGCTGCCACCAAATAGTGGCATATTTAAATTTGAATCCAGTTGGTGAGGTCCTCTGGGTTCATGATTTTGGGTTGCTGGACGAATTTGGTCTGCTATCAAGTTTCAGCTCAGTGTAATGATGGTGGTACCATGTGAAAGCTTAATGGGGTTATTGGAAAATCAGAAAGATCAGGCTATCACTTTATCTCACAAATAATGAGATCTTTGCTGTTGATGACTATGATTTAGGGTGCATGTGGGGAGCTGTACATCAACTGGATATGGGTGATCATCCTCCAATCAGATCTCAACCAATTTGCCAATCTAGAGCAGCGGACTAAGTCGTCACATGGCGGAAATTGATAAGCTGCTGGAGCAAGGAATGCTTGAATCATCAAAGAGCCCAAGGGCTTCCTCTGTACTAATTGTCAAAAAGAAGGACAGTACCAACTGTGTAGTAATAGACTATTGTAAACACAACAGCATTACAAAAAGGACTCAAACCCCTTACCACAAAGTGATGATACATTAAACCGGTTTGGAGGAGTTCATTAATTTTTACAATGGATTTTATATCTGGCTACTGGCAAAACAAATTACCTGCAGCGGAAAAGGAGAAATGCGCCATTATCACGTCAAAAGGGCTTTTCAACTGAATCATATGCCAAAAGGGTTGTAAAATGCCCTAGCTACATTCCAATGGGCAATGGACACTATCCTTGGCAACCTGAAGCTGTCATGTGTACTTGTGTACCGCAACGATATTAATATTTTTTCATGTACATTCTCAGAACATCTTACCCATTTGGAGGAGGTTGTCAGATATTTTACCTCTTAGCTGCAGAGGAAGAATGTCGTGGGTTGTAATCAGCCAAAAAAAGGAAATGTCAGCCCTTTAAAAGTTTACAATGAATTGAAAAGCAAATATAATAATAGAAATGATAGAATAAACTAAAGGACCCTGGTTGATTCTCGCTGAAACCCTGCAAATTAAGGTAATACATTTCAAATCTAGTAAGTGCAATAAACCAAAAATCAAGCAGTCAGATTACTATGACCATATGAGGGACCTCAGTGTAATCATCAGATGGTACTCACCTGGCTATGCCCAGGTTCATTCTAACACCTACACGGGGAGTTCCCCCTTTTACAGGCGTGGTGGAGCAAGCCCAAGGTGAAAGTATTTTATCTAGCAGTGTTTAGTTGAAGTACATCAAAACATTACTGCTTGGGTACTGTCAGGCAAACAGCAAGTTAAATATAGACTGGCCTGACAGCCTGAGTGCCAAAGCACCCAAACAGCAAACCAGAATACCGGAGGCACTGCAGCTAGTATGACAGTTATGGAACTGGGAAGGAGTTCCGCCAAAAATAGCATATTAGCCATAATAAAATATAGACATCTAGTGAAATAACAGATGAACACGACCATAAACCCCTAAGGGGCGTTGGAATGCTGGAAGATAAAGCGGTTTGTTTTTCAACATAGACTAAAGTTGAAGAAAGGATTTTTATTGGGAAAATAAAGGAAGAAAATCGACCAACAATTTACTCAGTGTAAGGCACCTGATTAAATAGTGTTCAATTGTGAGGAGTCCAAGCAGGGATCAGGTCACACAAAATTCACCTAACCTGGCAAATTTTTTGGGAATGTTGCAGATAATCTCAAATAGAACTGAAATCAAATTGTTTCAGCAGCAGGCTGAGTCAAAGTTGTTTTAACCTTGAATGCCTGAACCAAAACTCAACTACATTTCCATTGATTAGTGCAACGGCGTCTGGTCTGACGAGCCATGGAAATTACCCAAGGCCACTCCATGTAGGGGATGTCCCAATTGGTTGGAAACGGGTTCAGGTATGTAACCCACCCATGTCAGATCTCTGGGCTGTTTATTTGGTCAAATGAGTTTTGTTGGCCGCAACTACCATTTTTCTGGATAAAGGTTTTGAACTGTCAACGATGATTTCTGAAGATACCATCTGCACAACGGAGATCATCCCTGATGATTTTGAGGGGGATTGGTTTTGGCAATTGTATGGGTGAAAGGGTCAAACTGTCTGTGATTCTGGCCAATAATTCAACATCTGTCCCTTTTTGAGTATGCATTTCTCAATTGGAAGGCTTAAATCCCATCGGTTTTAGAAGCTTTAACTTTGATTCAGTGATATTGGTGCAGATTTCTTAATCTGATAGACAAGCTCAGATGAGTTAAGTGAGGGTACTGGGGGGATCTGAAGAGGGAAGGCTGTTACCCAGCGCTCATCTACCACATGGGCGAGGTCACCCTGGGTAAAGAGGGGTACAGATGCCCTATTTGGACCCTTTTTATTTGGGAACAGGAAGATTGCCTAATCCATGCACAAGGGAGGTTCCCCTGGAATTACATTACCCTTTCCTTTTCTCAAAGGAAGGGCGCCACCGCTGGGAAACTGCACTAAAGCCACATTTGTGTGAGCCTTGGGAAATTTGATTGCTATTACAGTTGCAAATTTTAGGGGGTGCGGGGAGCGTTGGGTTTGGACTAATGGAATGCCTTGACTAATTCCATGCAATTGGCGCAATTGTGAGCCCTGACCCAACTGCTCTCATAGGGTGAATACCCCTTCCACGTATTTGAGATACTGATCTGACCGCTGGGATTTGTGGGACGCCAAGATGCTTTCCACCTCAGCTTCCTCTGCATCCTCTATCTCTATTGGTTTGGGTTTGGCGGGAAGGATCTTCTTTAACTGGGACAACTGTGACACGTGGAAGACTGGGTGCTGTTTCCAATGAGCTGGCAGTTTTAACCGGAAAGCACCATTCCTCAAGCCTTCCACCACCAGATGGGAACCCGAACGCTTGCTTGCAAACTTTTAGAAAGTATCTGCACTCACAGATGGCGAGTATCTAACATAACTTGTGAGCCCACCTCAAAATCATGACCAGGAAGCCATTTACACTCTGCAAACTGCTTATAATCATCAATAGCCTTTGTAGGGTGCTCATGCACTAAGGACTAGGTAGACTGAATGTGCTCAACATGATCTGCAGCAGCAGGAACCTCAGGACACAGACAGGGACTGATTGAAAAAGAGGGATTGTAACCTAACGTCGCTTCATAGGGAGAAAACCTTGTAGAAGTGTGAGTTCTGTTATCATAGGCAAATTGGGCGAGAGGGAGGTCATTGGCCCAGATATCTTGTGCAGCCACAGTGTAACAACGCAAATAATGTTCCAAAATTTGGTTAACCCGCTCAGTTTTCCCGTCAGACTGGGGATGGTTGTGGTGGAATGGCAGGGGGTGATTTTTAAGATAAATAAAAGCTCATTCCAGAACCACGCTGTAAATTGGGGCCCATAGTCACTGATGATCTCCTGCTGGAGACCAAACACTAAAAACACATGGCGTACAAAGAGATGAGCGGTTTCTTTGGATGTGATTGCAGAAGCACAGGGAATAAATAGGGAAAATTTGGTGAAGCAATCAATCACCACCATCACCACCATAGACCCATTAGAACAGGGGAGTTCGACAATAAAATCCATGGACACTGATGTCCATGGATACTCCGCCTGTTGTAATGGGTGTAAAAGACCATTTTTTTCTGAGCAGTCTGACTTAGCTTGAGCACAGGTAACACAATCAGCAATCCAGGCCAGAACTTCCTTAGTTAATCCCGCCCAGTTATAAGTACGCTTGATCAATTTGATGCATTTCTTGTTGACCAGATGGCCAATCATGGGAGAGTCATGATGCACTCAAAACACCTCAGCCCTAAGGGGGGAGGAACTCAAACCTGCGACCTAAAATAGATGAGACCCTTCACAAAAGAATACAAGAAATTTTTGTGGGTCTGAAGGGATAAATAAATCAAGTAGCTCCACTCCTTCGGAACAGACATCTGTGCTGCCAAAACCCATGAAATAAGTAGAGCATCTGGATCTAACTCTACTGAGGTGACCACAGGTGGGACAATAGATATGATTTGCGTGGTGGGGATCGCAGTAACCAAGTCCACTTTCTCTGAGTCTGTGGGGCAATGGGCCAGGTTGCAGCTAAGAAAGTCAGGAAGCACATTTAATGCACCTTTCACAAATTATTATCCATCATTGAAACTGCATAAATCCCAATAGGTACGAGCCTGCCTGTGTGCCAATTTTTGTAGTTTGTGGAAATATAAAAGAGCTTGATGGTTAGTACGCACAGTTAACTCATACTGGGCACCCTGTAACAGGTACTGCCAATGAGTCAATGCCCATGCTACGGCTGCTAATTCTTTATTGTAAATGGCCCATGACAGCTCAGTTGAAGAAAACTTTTGAGAAAAGTAGGTGTAATAATTTACTTAAGGGTTATTATTGGCAAACAACCCTAGTTATCTTTTTACTGCACAGGTTCAGTTTTCTTGTGCACTTTGTCCGCGTTGTATAATATACCATATTATTAGTTAATAATAGTATGATGGCTATTATACGTAGTTGAGTATGAATTCTTATATCTTGGCCCAACGCTCAGCCAGTATTCCTGATTAAATACTTAAGATGTCATGATTTAGGGATTCGTTCCCTCATTCTGTCCATCCTGATCTTTGCTGAGATTCCCTGGTGACAGTCTCTTTGGTTCAACACACAGTCAGCAGCAATCCCCAATTGTGTCTCCTTCTTCTCTAGATCCCCGCTCAGATCTTTACTCTTTTCACTAAGAGTCTCTAATTATTGCACACATCAATAATATCCTTGAGAAGAATAGCACAATTGAAAGTTGATGATAGTTTAATACTTAAACTATATACCAGATGAAAACTATAGAACTTCTTATCTGTTCTCATAAATACTGTTTTACTACTGTTTTTTATTATAAGTGAATCCTAGGGAATTTATAGCAGGGATTTGGTCGTCTAACCCTTAGTTGACACCTCTTCAATGAAATGGCAGCTGTTGCTGTTGAATCACCCATCCTCATCTCAGCAGCGATGGTCTTTCCCATCCTGGCTAGGATTCCATCATTGGACATCCTTGAGACCTAAACAGAAAGAGTCAGAAAACGTGTTTTTAACATTTTACTCTCAATCCAAGCAAACCAACCATATTTGGCTAGCGACCTTCTTAGGTAATGGGACATATTACCCATTAAGGCAGATCATGAACAAACTAATTGATTCACTAGTTGCAGGTGGCATCACTCGCCTCACAACTTGCTATTCATTCCCAATCAGTTGGTGATGAAACTTGACTGATTCCAATAATTACACCTGATAGTTAATCACTATTAGATGCCCCTATTTTGTTAAAAAATCCGCCCGATGAGATCTTAAGTATTTGTCCAGATTGATCCCCCAATAGATATGACCAGACAAATATCCCAGAATCTCCCAAACATAGTTACTCCAAAAACCTGGGCCAACTGATTTTTAATTCACTTCGCCTTAGTGAACTATCCCCTAGCAATTCCTGGTAATCTAGCAGGTTGGGAATATGGGCAAAAATCTCAAGATATCCCCCCCTCTTGCCTAGATTACCAGCGAAAAAAGGACCAGGGCATGAGAAAACTACTTCAGACACTTGGTCAAATACTTTATTGTCTCAAGTGGAGTATGTTCAATAATACTTAATGCTTCCCGGGATGACCTTTGGCATGTGGCGCTCTTCCTCTTCCTCCTCACTACCATCTTCTCAGAGCACGGTCCCCACGATCTACTGTCATGCTGGGCTGATTGATTTACTCATGATGATATTAGTCCCAGGATCCAGTTTTCCCCCCATCAGGGCATATGACCCGCTGTTGTATTCAGGATTCTTGGTCTATCGTCCTTAACGTCCTGCTTTTCTCCTCGTTCTAGACAGGAGACTCTTACTGTCAATGTTTATTTTCATGGCCCAATTAAGAATACTTATGTTATTCATCCTTATTATTTCTCTCATAACCTATTGGCTCAAGTCATTCTTTTTCTTCTCTTGGAGAGCTTATCCCATTAATTTTGAGATCAATTTCTCTGAAATTGGAGCTTAATGGATTCTAGAGTGCATAATGTCAACTTCCATATAAGTCTAACATCCCCCCTCTCATCCAGCTTATATATCAAATTCTGAGTCATGATACTAGAAGCATCTAAATAGTTTGTCTGATCAAGACCTCCAGCTCTTCCAGCAAATGAGTCAAGATGCATGGCGAAACCTTTTCTATGGTCCTTCCAGGACTCATACACCTAGTCTGGCGCCAGCGGCTAGTCCTCCCATCAATTTACTGGAAATGATAACTAATCCCTCCAAAACCAGGCTTGTAAAAATTCAAACAACTCTTGGTCAATTCTTCCTCTGTCATCAATTCCAAATTTTGGATTTCAAAACTCTCCTGGATTCAGCTCCTTTTGCTGATGCACCACCATCGTCATGGATGCTCTGGAGATTATGCCGTTTGCTCTTGATCGCTCCTTTCTTGCCAGGTCAGACCTGCTTTCTGAGTTCCTCTTCTAACTCAGACAATATTGCAAACCTGCTGTCCTGGCTACTGAGCTCACCATTGGTAACAGTATTCATTTCGAGCTCCCCTACGCTGAACTCCAGTCCCAAGTCACTGAGGCTTTGTCCCTAGCGCTGAATCCCTCTGATCTTGATAAAATCCTGGATTGGGATACCACTACTTATGCTCTTTGCTTTGCTAGCCAAGTTCTTCGAAGTTGGTCCACAAAGCTTCCAGCCTCACCCAGGTTTCACTGCTCTTTTAGCTTCAGCTTCTGAGAAGCCCATAGTCGTCACTTGCAGGATGCCATCTGCTTCCTGCACAACTATCTCTTTGCCAGCGCTTCCCATTGGTATCTTCTGCCGATGGCTTTATTAGGGGTCATGATTTGGCAACCCCTGTCAAGCATCCCTTGTTTGCTGCCAGCCCATATGTCCGATGTTCTTGATGAAGCCTGTTGTCAGGCGCTCAAGACTAATTTTCTGGCTCCAGTACCCTATTGGGATTACTTGGAGTTATTTTCTGACTGCCTCTTCTTATACTGTTGCTTTCCATCCCGCTCTGAGGTTTCACAATTGGCTTTTTCCAACATTTTAATTTCCCTTCCCCTAGTCACTTTCTCACAGAGCTCTGCATCTGCTCAAAGAATGTGGTTTCGTGTAGGTCTAGCCTCGCTAGCATCTGATCTCACATCAATTTTGATGGGCTGTTCATTCCTACTGCGATCCATCCTCCCTCCCCCAAGAGGTGACATAGGTGGAATCATCCCGTATCAAGGACAATTAAAAAATAATAATTATAAAATTATATTGGTTACTCTAAGCAGTTTATAATCTTTTCTTTTCCTTTCTTCCTATATCTTTTATCAATTTTTATTTTTATTCTTCTTTTTTTTACATGAAATTTGAACTTGTTTTAGTTCAGCAGTCCATCTTTTTAATTTTCTCCCAAACTGGGTTCTGGGTACTTAAACCTATTAGTTTTTTTAGTTCAGAGGTCCTTTTTTGAACTTGACCAAATCATCAGGACATGATCAACTTAATGGTTCATCGGTCCTTGGGGAACTCTTTTTTTTTTTCATTGATCCATTGCTTAAA